>JAGDQP010032740.1:0-12893 GCA_022664845.1 Lepisma saccharinum | reverse complement strand
AAAAAAAAATCTTTAAATCAGGAAAATCTCATCTAATGCCTTCCCAGGAGGCAACGTACCAAGATTAGAAGATACATTCCCTCGCTGAATTGCGATACTGAGGCGCTGGATTAGGATATATATATGCTAGAATATCTTAGAGATATCGAAATATACTCACGGATTTGAAGTCTTTCTCTTTATTATACTATGATACTATAGGAGGATTCCTATAGTCTTGCCCGTGATATTATTTCTTCCTCATTCTGTGTTTATTATTTTCCCAAAATTAAAGCAGATTTCATTATAACAGCTGATTCATAACTATAGTGCCATTTTAGGAGGTTTGGGTTCGGCATGGTGGGGTGTAGGAAAACGAACTAGGAGGCTGAATCCTCCCGTAGCGGAGGAGAGGTTGCGATGTTGCCATATTTCCTTCTTATCTCTCCCTTCTATTTGTTCGTGAGCGCCACTAAGAGTTTCTCCTTAATGGCAGTAAAGAGATCGCTTAGAAATGATTTTTTTTTATGACGTATGTATGGCGTATGACCAAGTCGTCACTACGTATGCATAGCTATCTCTTCCTTATTGGTGGATGCTTTCACGGAATATAGAGGTATATTCTTTCGAAATTAGAAGTATACAGACATAGGAACTGAGTTGCAACTACTGCGCATGCGTCAATGGAACACACAGTGACCACGGGAGACACATGAGAGAAGTGACAGTGTTGATATTTGATGTTTTAGAAATAAAAGTCCCGGACAGCCTTGAATGGCCGTTCTAGAATATCTATCTATCTACCTACCTTCCTTCTACTCCGCATTCTGTTCTTTATTACGAACGTGCGGAAGGTTGATTTACGGTTATATCATATTTATTGATAATTTCGTATCTATCCAGAGCCCAACTCGTGTGATTTGCTGGTGAACGTTCATCCCGTCTGATAGTTCTCCATACTTTCCTCAGTCCTGAAAGGAGCAAAATGGGTTCGCCAAGGAATGTCATCCCTCAGACTTGTGATAAGATTAGTTCATAGATTCTTAAACAGCTTATAAATCTTATGATAATTAAACTACCTACGTGGTAACTATCTAAGTGCATAAAGATTTAGATAAATTGAACTTGCTTGCAATATTTCAGGTAACTCACGTAAAACTGATTGAATTTTTCTTACTAAATTCTCATATTAATACAGAATACTCATCACCATTAAAGACCTACGGCTTTAAACTAGTACAATGGTCAATAAGAAACATTGACTATTCTATAGTCTTAATTCGCATGAAAGCGAACACCTCAAAGGTTTTGAGGTTGATATACAAACCACCCCTCTCCTTTTGGTGAAAGCCTGTGATTTTCTTTTTTTTTATAAAAACTTGCTGAGAACAATTTCTCTAAACCAGTAATTCTCAGCTGAGATGCTCCTTCAATTAAAGGAGATTAGTCAATATTCTACAATGAAGCAAAGCAATAGTAATCTCTCAGGAAGTGTCATCTCTCACTACTCGTTGCATGTTAGTGACACCTATACGTCTATCACAAAACTGAAATGCAGACCTGTTCAGATCTGTTCCTCTCTCAACAGATGGAAGCACAGTGAACTTTTCTGCCTTCGTCGTGAGTCAGAAAAATAAATAGATTAAAAAAAATAGAGAAACTAATATTGTCTTCAATATAATGCAACACACATTTCCCACTTACGTGAGGAATTGCTGTTGATGTAACGTATGTTTAAGATTTTCTTCACTCTTTCATCGTAACGTCTGTCAGCAATTCTGCACTACACACGAAGTTCAGTTACCAGGTCTTTGTTACAGTAAAGTTTACCTCCCTCCTCGTAGCAAGCTTCGTTCACTTTTACAAAAAAGTTCAGGGATCAATAAATAAATTCAGTAATCCGTTTTATTTCTTACTTCATTGTTAAGGCAAGCATACACGCGACTCGACACTACTGCCCTAGGATTCCCAACTGTCCCGGTTTGGGTGGAATTAACCAGGAATTCTACGTCTTGTCTTGTCTTATTCACCGGGACAATTAATATCCTGGAATGCACCCGAGATTGATTGTTTCAGACTGCTGCAGGTAGCAAAAGGAGGGGAGGACTGACTGCAAACTAAAAAAAAAAAAGCTTCTCGCGTGCCCTAGAAACAAAATAATAGATATGTGTGTGTTTTTTTACAGCAAAATTGTAGTTTACTATTTATCCTACCATTGTAATGCTAATTGTACAAGTAACGCCCTCCCGGTTTTCTGGAATGCCCCCTTTTCCCCGGGGCAAATTTTCTGAACGAAAGTCTGCTGGCAACGGATATGCTCCTCGCTTCTTAATAGTTGGGAACCCCAACTGCCCCCTAAATTGAACTACAGAACTTCTTTAGTTTGCTATCGAGAATACTTACTAATCCATGACGTTACTCCAGTGTTTTAATTATAGAAATCTCTTCGGGGGGATATCTGGTACATTCAGATTAATACAAAATGGCGAATGAAGTTATTTGTGGGTTCAAAATTTGCACATTGTGGCAATATTGAACATGTGTGTTGTGAGCGTACAGAATGTGTGTTGTAAGACTTTTACAACGTATGTACGTTAATTTTACATCTATATCGAACATTGAGTTGTTTTTGTGATATTGTGCAAATTGTGGACACAGAAAGTGTATCCGTGGGCCATCTTCTATGAATTGGAGCGTACATTCAACACCAAAATTTGTACCCAGTCGTAAAATATCTTCTTGAAATAACTTTAGAATGGAATGACCGGTTTGAGTAGTTTTTGTAACTTGCAGAATATCACATTCTCTTCACGTTACAGGTAACTGTACTCAAATCACCCAATTAATTCCAAATTTATTCGAAAGAGAAATTTTACTACTATGTGCTGACTGTACATATAAGGGTATTTTATTTTTATTTCTACGGTTTTATTAATATAGTTTATATGCGTCATTATTACTCCTTCAGGTGTTTTTCGTACTCTGGGTACAATACCACCCGCTAACTCCACAGAAACACCGTTCTACTCTGATTTCACACTAGCATATGGTTAAGAGGCAATTTGATACCAGGGATGATAAGATTCTAATGGATAAACAACTCAAGAAGTTCCACATATGAACTGTAGAGGGGGACAGTATCGAACTGTAGTCGTGCCATCTTCTAGCAAAGATGTGTACTAAAACCTGTCACAAATTTTGTCTGTTGATACTTGAACCAGAACACAATGTGGCTAACCGCTGATAAAGAACAAGCACTTCGGTGAACTTCTAAGTGAGAATAGTAAGCAAAACGATAATGCATGTAGTACACACCTCGGTCGCTAGGAGTCACTTCTATGCAATATTCGTTCTTAGTTTCAACTATTGTCACATATGCAACCTGGCGCTCCTGTGTATTACTCCATGTCGAAACTCCACGCGAAGCAAAAAGAAAAAAGAAAAGTTGGGAATGAGACCCTATCAGTAAAATGGAAAAACAAAACTCTGCAGAAGCGAAAACATTCAAATGTAAATGTAACATTTGAAAGTTGGAATATATCTTATATTATCTACTAATTGTGAGTCCCTATTTGTGTTGAGGTGGTAAATGAAACAACTTTTACGAAATCCAGCCAACAAAGAAATTGTGTTTATTGCATGCGGAGATACGATTAGTTACGAGTAAATTATAATGATGCCCGGGAAATCAACATTCAGTGTAGTTGGCATTGAAAGTTCAGATGCAGATTATTTCAATGGTATGGATTTGTACAGCGGACCACGGATTCTGCCACATACCAGGGTGAGAGGGGTGCCACCTCCCAAACTATCGAACCTCAACTTCAAAATATTTACGATTAACAATCGACAGAAACGTTTCGAAACTACATTTAAGGCCTGCTAACCCGCCATTTTAGCTTCAGATCCCCCTAAACTTGAAATTCTAGTTGAATTCCTGCAGCGGACTGCCAACCAAACAGAACGTGTGCTTTATTTATCATTATAATATTAGAACGTAATTGCTCAACAAATATGAAAGAAACCCACTAGTATTCTTGCTTCTCTGACTAGAAAAAGGCAAGTGTCCCTTTTATTTTCTGCAAGCTATCTGCTTAATCTTTAGAGGACCGCAAAATAGGTCGCTGAGTTTCAAGCGAGATGGTATCATTTCACAGGCAGTTGTGAGAGAAACTCCTGTACTTATCACAGAAGTTAATTTCACAGCTCAATGATCCGGATGGAGAATTTGGAAACTCCATCATGGGGTGAAATTATCTATATTGTCACAGAAATACCTTTCTATATTACGCTTAATTCTTTTCGACCATGACATATTTTTATTGTCTCTGTAGAGATAATGAAACTCAATTTTTTTTAAAAAAAAATAAATGTTATTCGATTCTTTAGATAATTTAAAGACATTATTTCGTTGGAAGCTTATACTTCTTCATCATGTTATGTGTTAGATTCCTATTGAACGTAATTCGTCTAACATTTGTGACCTCATAAAAAGAAGATTACAATATTACAGAGAACAATGATCGTATCACATGAATGCTACAGGAGTATGCAATTACCAGATTTGCCAATAAATAAGTTTACCAGACGTCCTGATTTTTCATTTAAAAAAAATCTTTCCTGAAAGATAATTTCAAATTTCCTTTATTCCAATAATAATAATAATTCAAAGCCATATTCAACTCACTATTAGATAAGGCCTCTCCCGGGGGAGGAGGAGTTCTACTGCTTCCACGCTGACCAGACGGGTTCATGCCTGTTCTGCCTAAAGGCCTCTGAAGGGCCTTTTGGTAGAACGGGAAGACACCCATCAGACTTGTTCGGAGAGGAGAGCCGAAGCTCTCAACTGTGATCGCCACTGTCTTTATCATTCACATCAGGTCCGTAATTGCATCACGATGCTGGGCCAGACCCTCTCGTTTTGAAAAAAAAAAAAACCTTGACAGAGCCAGGAATCGAACCTGGGACCCCATGATCAACAGTCAGTGACGGTAATCACTATATCAGAGGGCGGTTATTCCTATATATTTCGGTATTTTCTCAATTGAGGAGAGTATTTAAAAAAACCTTCGATAAACGTATCGAAGTTATTGTAAAGAAGACTCCTTACTTTCAGTAATACGTAAGGTTTCAAATTTTGCAAATCCGGAAATGATATTCGGTTAGTTAAACTAATACTCGAATGAAAAATTGTGGAGTATCATTTAAAGATTTGGGCCTTTCTGATCAGAGAAAGTAAAGGAGTCTTCTATAAAAATAACTTTGATGCGTTAGGTAACGTGGAGGTTAGGTAAGGTTAGGTGCGGTTATGTATCTTTACACATTTTTAAACAAAGAAACGAAAGTGTAAAGATGCATAACCGCACCTAACCTTGCATAATCTCCACGTCTCTTAAGCGAGCACTTGCTTAAACTCGACTTCTACACATTTCATATCTTAAGTTATAATAATAATCCCCAAATACTTGAAGCGGGGTTGGCTACTTTTTAATTTTCCTATTTTGATTTTTACTATGGTTCGATTTGCTCAATTACCAACCCTTTCGTTTTTTAACGTTAATTTTCGTTCCTTGTTCCTCACAGCTTTCTTGTAACTGTTTTTATCACCTCGATACAGAATCATATTCATAATATGCACTTTATTAATTAAAACATTAAGGTAGATAGTACACATCATAGAGTTAGGAAGAAAATAGAGAGAACATACATGACGTCACATGAAGCCAAATTCGGTTCATCGGCAGCCATCTTGTGTGGCCCCATTAGAGTCCCTCTATACCGAGTATTGTGAGGATTGCCTTTTTCGATAGAGGATGAGTGCACCTGAGAGAGGCAATACTCGGAAAAGAGGGTCTCTGAAAATGGGGCCACACAAGATGGCCGAAATGCCTCGTCCCTTCCGTCTCTTGGCTTCATTCCCCTCTCCAACAAAACAGCCTAAGGTGCCCTCTATTTATATTCCTAACTCTATGGTACACATCTAATTTATTTACGCTCTTCATACATGGACGTAAGAATATAATAGGACTAGTAACCAGCAATTCACTCAATGTTATAAAAATGGGACGGCTGAGAGTGCAGTTTGTCATTCCAACATGGCGGATCGCGCATACTTCCTGGAAAGGAAGCAGACGATATTGTGAATGTGCAAAAAAAAAAAATTAATTATATAAATTTGTCCTTAACAACTAATTATTATAAAATAAGTGTTATTGCAATACACTTCCTACTCAAGACAGTGATCATTCAAATCTTTAAACCTGATATTATTTCACTATTATTATTATAGACAAAACTTAAATATTGCTTACCTGTTTATCCTCACACGTACCTCTCAGTCGGCTTCATCAGACACAATCTTCACATACCTTAAATTATTTCACATAAATTTAAAATTTGTAATTAAAAGTGGCTCAATTAACATTACTTATTATGGCCAATTGCAATGTTTTGGTCAATTCAACATGGCGGCAAGGCGCACTTCCAGCCCATAAATTTTGGCTAGTTAGTAGTCCTATTATATTCTTACGTCCATGTTCATAGTGCAAATACATTATATTCAAAGAAAATAACAAGAAGTGATTGTTAGAAGTTCTCACGTATACCTGTAGACGTCTCTAGCAGTGCTCGATAGTAGCGACAGTTGCGGCCAGAGTTGTAGCCTTCAGTGCATAGGTGTACATTTGGACCCGACTTAGCTCAACGTCGACCTCGCGACATGACTTCGGATAGGTGAATAACGAACAAATAAGTACCAAAGGCAGTGGCTAAATGGTATAGCACTCACTTCTGGTGATGGGGATCGTCGGTTCGATCCCGGCTCATGCCATGTGAGCTTTGTGGATGACAAACGCCGTCTGCGTGGGTTTTCTCGGGGTGCTCCCGTCTCTTCCCACTTTCTTCATTCCACCGATTCATCCTATCATCATCTATTCGTCGTGAGCCAAAGTTGCTTAAAAGCCTTACAAATTAAATTCAAATTCAATTCAACGAACAAATAAATATTCGGTCTATTTCAAAATAAATAAATTCTTAATTGAAATGAGTACTTTAGTCAGTCAAGGACTAATTGGGATAGTCAATTATCTCGGAATAGGTAGTTGTTAATTTTAAATTGAAGTTATGTATCTTGAAAAATGATTTTTATATTATGTATGCTGTGTGCGAATTTAGGGATGTGGGTGGGATTTCCCTGTAACAATTAAACATTCTCGCAGATCAATGTTTTTTACACCCCTGCTGCGGATAACATTCTTCCGTTGAATCTTATAGTCGAAATGAAGTTTGAAAATTAGAACAACATCTAGTTGTTTGTCCAAACTTGATTTTTTAAGCTACGGCTGTTGATGAAACCGAAGGCAAATTTCACTTCTCTCGCAGTCCTTCGTTTTAAAAAATGCAAAACAAAGCACTTCCTTTTAATTTAAAAAGATGAAGCACGCAGCATTTTAGTGATAGTTTGTAGGAAAATACATATGCAGAAAATTATTTTTCATATTCTTGATATCCTAAGATTTACAGTGCTGCTACAATTTCAGAACACCACAAGTTCTGCAGCTGATAGCATTAGCATCCTCTCCACCTTCGGTAGCATTAAAATTCTTGCATTCTTGTGTTTTGAAATAGTTGTATACTCACCGCAAAAAAAAAAAGCACCCTTTTTGCCAGTTGTTTACATTTTAGGGGAAAGAAGAAAAGAATCTGTGTGTACCACGATGGCGTGCACCCAAATGAGTAAGATCTAGTTTTACCTAGCAATAAAGAAATGTACAAACTCAGGACAATTTAAGGAAGAATCACGAATTAATGTGTCCAATTGAACATTACGTGTCACGACATGAGAGGGTCTTCAACTGTCATATTTTAAAGATAAATTGAACTTTCAAGGCAAAATTTAATGTGGAAAAAACTAGTTTTGAATTTGGTTTAACTTGAGTAGCTAAACTTCTGGTTTATAGTTAGATCTATTTTCTAATGAATTGTAGCTCATTGATTCACTGTAGCCAGAGTTGTATACACTAGTCAGGCAATTTAAGCTGGAATACTATGAAGTATGAACTATGAAACACGAGAGAAAAAAAGTATTGTTTTGAGATATAAGTAAAAGAAAATTAACATTTCCATAATAAATAAGGTTAGTTCACAAAGTGTTGATCAAAACATGTGTCTGAATCAATGAAATAATCAGACAAACTTTGGTTATTGTGAAGTGACGGTTTGTGTGAATTTAACTTACTTCATTATTCAACTTACATAGTGGCTTGAACAGACATCCGTCACAAGTCGGAGGAATGGCGTAACTTGGCGAGCACTCTTCTGGGAAAATGAAAAAGAAACTACGACCTTAGATTAGGTACAATCCCGACATTTGTCTGTGACTAAAGGAAGAACCCTGGAGAAACCTCACTCAAGATGGGTTCTCTTGTCTTTTCAGACATGAGTC
This sequence comes from Lepisma saccharinum, assembly GCA_022664845.1. Taxonomy (NCBI): domain Eukaryota; kingdom Metazoa; phylum Arthropoda; class Insecta; order Zygentoma; family Lepismatidae; genus Lepisma; species Lepisma saccharinum. Next base: position 4,471 of record JAGDQP010032740.1, on the reverse strand, counting down.
ACCGACTGACGTGACTTCAATTTTTTTATACAAATGCTCCGGGGGGGGGGGGGTGTCTCTGCCTCACACTAGGCGACTTGGTCGCACGACTGAGTCACAGTCCCTGATCTAGTTTAGTAAAAACCTTTCCAACGACTTCTCACGCCTCTCTGACCTTGTAGTTCCAGAGATTAAATTTCTGTAGATGGACGGACAGAATGAGCGAGTTTATAAATAAGGTCCCTTTTAGCTATAGCTTAGTTATCAAGGGACCTAAAACTTAAGTAATAAATTTACTTTATTTTTTTATCTTCTGGAGTACCATCTAGGGACCGTCATTTCAATCACGCAGTGCAAACTTAGTGTTAAACTTACAACACCCACACGGCCTCGTAGCTTAGTGGTAGAGCGTTGGCGTAGTATTCGGGAGGTCATGGTTTCAATCCCAGCGACCGACCATCCTGACTGAGGTTTTCTAGGGTTTTGCCTCACTCACACCAGGCAAATGCCTGGATAGCACCTTCAACTTAGGCCCTAGCCGACACTTCTTCTATCCCGGCATGAGCTTAAGATGCCACAAGCTATAAATAAAATGCAATTCAAACCGCACGGGCTCGGATGACTGGCCCTCCACCTTCATCATTAAGGGTCCTCCTCGCGCTCACAACCACTTGTTTTCATTTTTTTTAATCTAAGAGCATTATCAAATTTTTAGAACATAGCACACTAGTATTTACAAATTACTACGAAATATAATGGACAGCGATCTCGAGATCTTGTCGATTGATCAGTACTGATAGTTCATTTATATAAAGAATTACGTCATTTGAAAACGTATCACTCATGAATGGACAAGATCTCGAAATCGACTGAGTTTTCAGTCTAATAACTCTACCAGCTGGTTTAGTGACCATAACCACTAAACCCTGACACCCTTACTTTTTTCTGTTTTAAACTTCAACCTCGACCTCGCTATCAGACTTCTACCTTGACATCGCGACGGGGTTTCGACCTCGCGACGAGACCTCGACCTCACTCAACCTCGACCTCGCTCAACTTCGACCTCGCGACGGGACTCTGACCTGGACCTCGCGATCTGACTTCGACCTCGACCTCACTCTTTACCTCGACCTAACGGTTTGAGGTCGAGGTCGGATCTCGCGAGATTCAACACCTCTACTTCAGTATCTTCAAGGATGTTCTAATAGAAGATATGCGATTTTGCCACGAACATGAAGCCAAACGTCTCAACTTAGTCCCGCCCAGTAAACCCATTTACTCCAATCAAATACATTGTTTTCGGCTAACAAAGATTGCAACAAGCTCTCTAGTTGTTCGCTAACTAATCAGGTATATCGCCTTGGTCGATGCTCAGTTGTTTCTTGACTTCATTCTTTCTCTGGGCACGAGATAGCTACAAGCAATTCCTCTATTAGAACATCCTTGTTTCTAACCAACAAACCGTCTTTCTTTACGTAACTGAACGAAGAAGAAGAAGTAGAAGAACTCTTTTACCTCATACAAACGAAAATGCATAAAATCAAGAGGAAAGAGAACACAAATTTAGAAGACAAAGATGAGATAAAGAGCAATCTATTTCTAAAGAATAAAAAGGGCTATAAACCGATATAGAAGGTAAACAATATTAAATTTATTAAACTTTCTTTTTTATGAAACATAACGACTAAAATGGTCGAAAACTTCATTGACATCTTAGCCAACGAAAATTAATAAATTCCCGCCAATGGCATTTCTCGGCGATATCACGTGATCTTATTCTCGTCCGCCGAATTACTCGTCAGATAGCAGTACAAGTATTTTTGTATACTATGCACAGTATAACAAGAGGCACTTCTTATTATTGTCTTTGTTATATTGTCCTTGCTAAAACAAACTATAAATTTCACGAGATATTCTCAAAAACTTATTACAATTTGTTACACATGTTGTTTTAATGAAGTGTTCCCATTGTTTACTATGGTTTGTGTGAATGCCTATCTCCCAGCAGAGCTGAAACGAGTCACCGGATCAAGTTTTGGGCTGGATCACGGGCTTCGGGTCCAGTGATCCGATTAAACCCTTGGTAACCCGGAGGAAAAAATAGTTTTTAATTCTTTCCTTGCGTTTGAACAGTATTTCTTTCAGGGGTGACCAGGACCGGAGATATTATCCCCAGAGTACAAAATATACAACCCCGAAAATATAAATTAATTATTCCTAGACCGGGTCAAGTTTCGGACTAGGTCCCCTATTTTCGGGTCAGCAAAACTGACCCGGTTTCAGCTCTGTCTTCCAGTATACTTAGCATTGTGTATATCGCTTATTTGTCAAACTTTAAAAAACTGGTTGCGAGTTGAACAGAATTCGGTGTTACAACAGAGAACATATGAAGGCCTATACAGGATATTGAAAAATATCACCTCACGAGATTTCTGACATGAGTAATTATATTACTCATATTAATATGAGTAATAATGTCGGATATTAAATATTCAAAGGAAGCATTAATTAGTAATGATAATTCAGGGTGTATGGATGATCCAAACAGCAAAGTAATTCTAGTTGATTGTGTTGATATTAATGTGTAGGTGCCGGATGACTTTTCAAATGACGAAGAATATGCGCAAAAAGCGCAACTGCCAGAATTTGAATCGGACAGATCCAGGATTTTCGTGAGAAGGAGACGAAGGGGGAATGGACCAGCGGCATTTTCGATATTTTCCGCTAAGTGATTTGTTTAAGTATATAAATGTATCATAATTCCTCTTATATTGCTAAGTTTTATCATACAATATGACACCAGTATCCTCCAAAATGGACATTTCTTTAAAAATTAGTTTGTCCGGAAATAAATCGAAGTTTTTTCCGAGATAAATTGTTGAGATAATGCTATTAAAAAGAAGTATTTTCCCTTGATGAAGAGCCGGCTATGTGGTCAAGCGGTCTGCGGCGTTAGGCTATCGACTCAACGGTCCCGGGTTCGAGTCCCGGCAAGGGCATGGCTGTGGATTTTAACACTTCACAGCTAAAGGCAAATCGTGACGGGCCGAAGTCCAAAGTTACTAAACTGGCCCATATAAAAATAAAGTTTACCAAAGTTTTCCCTTGATGAAGAGGCGCGCGTCCCCTCTCTCGATGTGCCACTGGATTGATATCATTGTTCAACGTCTGCATATACTTCAAAGGTATGAAAAAATATATAAAAGTAAGTTCAAGACAAACATATCTTTACGATTTGAGACGGCAATAAGTTATATACAGACAGAGACAGGAAATTTCGGGTGGGAGTTCGATCCTCCAATTCGTATGTCCCTTGCATTGAGCTCGTTTGGAATCTTTATTTTCAAAAGCGAGCTACCAATCCGTTTCAAGCGTAAAGCTTATTATTAATGTCTCTCATCTGTGATGTACGCAGTGATTTTACCAGACCCCCCCTGTGGGGGTGTCACCCCCAAATCCTCGAGAACATCCCTAACTTTAACATTTTTGTGATTCGTAGAAACGGTGCAAAACTCTACTTACACCCTCCCAATTTGACTTTACACCCCCAAAATTGAAAATCCTGGCGGCATACCTGGATGTATGGCTATGAGACGTCGACATTGAATCAGGAAGCAACTCAAAGATTAAAAGCTATACCAAGATCAATGGAGAGATGCGTAATTGAAATAAGCAGGAGGGAGGGAAGACAACTGCATGGATTCGCTCTCAAACAGAGGTAGAAGATGTAATCAAGACTGCGAAGAAGATGAAGTGGAAATGGACCGGTCACATAGCTAGACGAAGTGTTCTCCATTGGAATACGAGAGAAATGGCACATCCAGATGTAAAATGGGTAGAAGAAATCTTCAGAAGAAACATGAATGAGAATATCAGCTGACCAAGATATGTTCAAAAATGGGAGATCCTTCATTCAGCAGTGGGCAGAAAATGCTAGAATATAATGATATATTGGACACACCCACATGAAGTTCTTGCAGAATGGAGAGATTGATTTTACAGAATTTGTTTTAATATTTCTTTATATTTTTTCCCTTGGGAAGATTTCTTTTAAAATTTTAAATTTGTTTATATATATATAATAAATCACAGCCATATTCAATCCACTAGTGGATGAGGCCTCTCCCCGAAGGGAGGAGTTGGTCTACTGCTCCCACGCTGACCAGACGGGTTGGGAGAGGAGAGCCGAAGCTCTCACTGTAATCGCCACTGTCTTTTATTCACAGCAGCTCCCCAATTGTCCTCACGATGCTGGGTCAACACCGAAATGTTTGAGCCCCACCGGGAATCGAACCCGGGACCGTTCGCACTGAAGCCGAGCGCGCTACCGACTAGGCGTTGTATAAGTCCGATCGGGTTTAACGAGATGGCGTTCAAACGATGAAATTGAGTACTACAAATACTGTTCAGATAGTTGTGATGAGTTGACTCAGTGTTGTGTGAGCGCGCGTCAAAATGGACACTAGCAAAGAGAAAATACGCTATATTTTAC
>JAGDQP010032738.1:0-12613 GCA_022664845.1 Lepisma saccharinum | reverse complement strand
AAATTAACTTGACTTTAAATCACCTGAAGTCAGTTATGTACGAGGGGTCGCCCGGGCCAAAAATGATGATACTTGGTGCTCCCCCTAAATAATCCTTTCTGTTTATAGCTAAAATATATATATATTCGTCTCGCGTTTTAAATAGTGATTTCTAATTTTTCCTTGTAAAGTGCACCCCTGTGAAAGTGTCGCCCCTGGGCCTAGCCATAAATTCGGCCCTGAGTACAAGCAAAAGTAATACTTTTGATTGTGCACTATTCTTCATTGATTGCGCTTCATCGTTTATTAGAAATGGAAATTCTTCGACTATTTTGACATCAATTTTTCGGCATTTTACGTCTGAAAATTTCCGTCTTCTTAAAATTTATGAGTCTCTTTCATTACCAAATTTTGTTTCCTCATCTCTGGAGGTTTCAATAGTGTGAGTGGGAAGTGGGAACGAAAGGAATGTTGGAAGTGGATCAATTCGATTGTGTATGAATTATCAACGCTGTTCGGTGCTGCTCCTGTTCAAGGGAAGAATGGATAATTCATGCACAATCCAATAGATCGGTTTCGATTGTCTCTTTCCTTCCCTGTTCCCGTACATTTCTCTTGGTCAAGTCTTCAAAGTTTTCCCAATGCTTGTTAAAGTGGTGAGGAGACAATTGGAATTCGGGATGAGAAATTCTGGACAGTTCCTTAGCATGTCTTCGAACTTATCGGTACAGAACAGAAGAAAGCGACTTAAAAACACAACGTGAATAGTCGGATTGAGGTTTTGCGACATTTGGGGTAGCTTTTGTGATGAAATTATAAAGATGGAGAAAAGAGTTGGAAAAATCTTGTTTCTAAAAATGTGTAAAATGTTACTTTATAATCTCAGTAACCATCAGATGTCAAATTGATCGTGTCAAATAAGCAACATAAACTATCTGGTTTATCCAAAATTACACTCAAGGAAAGAGGCTTAGTCATGTCATTTTGCATAACACGAAACAAGTTTCAGTGTTGCAATCAGGAAACAAACTTTTTCTCCTTCGATGGCTTTAGAATTTAATGGACATCGTTGTTCCGGAGATCAAGTGTACAACTTTGATAGATATCCTGGAAGTTGGCAGTGTGCCACAAATTCCTCTTCACAAACCAAGCCAATTGAGGAAAGTTAGTCCTCTCCACATTAAGTCTCTTCGTCTTTCTTTCTCCCAGGCACGATTGTCAGTAACACAGCCACAATTTCTCTTCAAACTGAAAGAGGGTTTGGGGTGTTGGGAAGAGCTTTCCTCCATTTGTATATGTTTTCTTCTGCTAGTTAAATAATTTGTACTACTTAACGGACTTGAGTTTTACTTTCATTGCATTTTGATAATATATTTTCTTATCTGTTAAAAGTTGTTAATGCTTCATACTTTTTAAAAATTGTAATGTTCTCTTTCGTCTATCCATAATTTAAAAACAAATACAAAAATGTGGATGGGGAGCATGAAAAGCAGCGCAATTTGACCCCTAAGTTGACAATACTCACGTTCATATAATTTTAAATGCAGTACCAGACAGCTGGGAAACAACGTCTTGCTGTTCAGAGATTAGAGTCCTCAAGGGTAGAAAATTCACATTGGAACAGAAGTACAAGATTTAAATTCAGGGACGACAATTGTAATTCAGATTTGCTCACATTTCTAGTCAATTCTGTTCCTAATGTCACATTTATTTCGAACAAAGTAGTTTTTATTTTTATTTTATATTATTTTATATGGACCAGTCTAGTAACTTTCGACTTCGACCCGTCACGATTTGACCCTTTACACCTAGTTAAAATCCACAAACATCCATGCTCCTGCCAGGATTCGAAGCAGGAACCTTCGAGCAGTTGGCCTAACGCTTTAGACCGCACGGCTATCCGGTCGGCAGAACAAAGTAGTTATCTATTCTATACTTTGTATAATAAACGTAATACAATAATATATAAAGATGAGAATTAATCGCTTGTTTCACAAATGTGATTTAGTTTAGAGTTAGCTTACTACACAGTCAATTGTTATTTGGTATTCCTACACCATTTACGTCATTATTTGTCCATACAACGTCATTTGTGACAATGGTCCGTAACTTTTAGTTCCTGTATAGCTTCGAAACTACGCATGTTTCGAAGTTTCTTCAAAGGAACTTTTTTCTTTTATAATGTAAATAATCACCTCCCGAAGTTTGTGCTATTATTCCAGGGCCACACCGTATATTTCGTGACCATTTAGGTCGAGCATTCAGAAAAGCCTGCAAGTTTATTTATTTGGAAAACAACAAGCTATTGCCTAATTAAAGTCTTCCATTGCATAATGAATAATACAAGTTGGACACACAACCAAAAAACCTTTACATATCCAATCACATAGAACAAAACAGTCATCAATATAGTTTTAACAAGATAAAATTAACAAATAATAATAATGTTATTATTATTATTATTATTATTATTATTATTAGTAGTAGTAGTAGTAGTAGTAGTAGTAGTAGTAGTATTACTACTACTACCATTACAAGTGAGTTTGCATAGTGCGTTAGTATGGAACCAATCATAATTTACCCATTGCATAAAACAGGACAAAACATTATTAGTGTTACCACAAAATAGAGTTTCAGTTAGTTTATTGACTTATATTGAATCAGTCTACAGCGTATACCTGCTTTGGCCATATTGTTGATCTCCTTATCTGTTTCCAAGTACTTATTATAAGCAGAACAATTTTGCCATATAGGATACTTTAACGTAAAATTTATTCTGGCCTTGTTGCAGAAGAAAACTCATTGTTTCGCATACGAGTTCTAACAAGTAAACCTGTAGACACGCCGATTTCCTTGAAATTCCGGGAAAGTATAGTGCAAGTGAAAATATTTGCAGCCCCGTTTGCCGTTTTGGCCCATAAAACGACTTACAAATATTTTAAACCAATCTTCCCACCTGAAAGTCACGAAACATTACAAAGTTCATGACTATTTTTAAATTGTTATAACTTTGTCAATTTTCGTCCGATTTGCACGAGTTTTTTTTAAAACGTTAACTAACAAGTTTAATTTGTCATTACAGTTTATAGTGAAACCTACTTTCCCACTGATTCGGTTATAGTAAAATAGCTTTACCAAGAAATTCTCTAGTACTATACCCATGCACTGAAATATATTGGCATTGGTAATATGGAAATGTCAATAAAAATGAAGTGTTTGTATATGTACGTTAAGGATGATGTTAATATTAATCTTATGTGTCTTATTACTAAAGTTGTGAGAATATTGTAAACAAATTTTGGTTTGTTTACAATATGTGACGTCTGTTTGAACTACGAATTTATATGTAACTCTATTAACAAAAATAGATTACGGAATACATAGCCAGGTAAATAGATAAATACATATGTGCCGAATATCAAAGTTTCAGTGCATGTACAATAAATGGCAATTTTAAAATCATTATGTAATGATAGTGTGTCAATACACAAAAACGTGAAACGACTCTGTAAAAACGCGAATTTTTTTTACACGCGATGTCAATTCCTATATTATATAAATAATTCTAAGACTGCTCTCATAGATTTTAAACGAACACTTCTAAATACAAAATAATAATAGAATAATAAACAGTTTTTTATAATTTGGTAAAACTGTCATCTTTTCAAAATATTATATATTGCCAATATATTTCCGTACATGGGTATTGCTTGGAAAATCTATTTCACTATAACCGAATCGTTGGGGAAGTAGGTTTCCCTATAAACTGTAATGACAAATTAAACTTGTCAGTCTTGGAGAGGATTGTTTCGCCTTCAACTTTATACAAAATCGTGCAAATTGGATGAAAATTGACAAAGTTATGACAATTGTAATATAATCATGAACTTTGTACTTTTTTGTGCTTTGCAGGTGGGAAGATTGGTTAAAAATATTTTTAAATCGTTTTATGGGCCAAAACGGTAAAACGGGGCTTTAAATATTTTTACTTGCACTATACTTTTCCGGAGTTTCAAGAATATCGGCGCGTCTACAGTTTCGTAGGTTTACTTGGAAGTGAGGGAACTTTCATGCAAACAGCTGAGTTTAGTTTGTACAATCAACTTAGAATTTTAATTTATTTTAAGGCCTTTAGGCAACTTTGACTCAGGCCGTATGAAGATGATGGGATGAATTGGTGGAACGAATAAAGTGGGAGGAAACGGGAGCACCCGGAGAAAATCCACGCACACGGTGTTTGTCCTCCACAAAACCCATATGGTTTGAGCAGGGATTGATCCGACGACCCCTAGCAAAAGAGGTGAGCACTCTATCAACTAAATCACCGTGGCGCTCTGTACAACTAAACTTCCTTATTAAATATTTTAGAAAGAAATACAATATCATTAATAATTCTCCTTTTCTCCAAGGTCAAAAGATCAAAGTTGACTGCTAGTAGCGACGACGAATCATTTGTTTGGGTATAAAAACCGGTTTGTTTGTAAGTTAAGGATCTAAAAAGAATAATTGAATGTGACATGAAGTTCATATGTTACATGGACTACAGAATGGTACTTATTGCGCTTAAACACGTTTTGCCAGAAAACAGATTCAATTTTTAATTTTAAATCTGTTTAAATCTGTAACATAATTATGCTACAATGCTAAAGGACGAAGTAGGGCCTTATATCACATGATGATGCTAAAGTGGATTACCATTAGTCATGATAATGGAGGGGGCTACGCAATATCAAGCATCGGAAGAGATGAACAAGTTATAGAATTACTTCTAATAATAAGACCACATACTTCAACATAATAGTAACAGAAAGAGAATTTATTTGTTTTTACAGGTCCTAAAACATTGTTTTAAGCATAGACGAATTATGCTCTTTCAAGATCAACCAGAAAAGGTGAATTAATGAGATTGTCCTAATTTTGTCTTTTTCTCTATTCTGGACCACTATGCTGTTGGGCTGACCATGAAAATTAAATACTGCATTTTAAAATTATTTCTTTTATCAAATAGCACATTAAAGTAAAACTATTTACTTTATTGTCATGAGTTGACTCGTAAATGCTATAGTTCCCAATTATTTCTTCTGCTAATATGTATGAATTGCGTCGGAGGATAATTACCTTGTACTCACTAATACTTATTGTTGTGTGATTATTTATTAACGTTATTTAATCACGTGTGGTGATCAACAACAGAGTGGATGGGGGAATTATCATTGGCTTCAATGGATCTCTGGTGTAAAAGTGTTTGAAACCATTGACTTAGCTCATGAATTACAGCTGCTTTTCTCATAGACAGGTGTATCGTACAAAACGCAGGATAAAATAATTGAGCAGTAACGAAACCCTTGCATCAACGTTACCAGTTAGATGAAATGATCACAACTTTCCCAGTAGAACACTGCAGGGTGTTCTGAATTTTCCGGAATTCCGACATTCCGAAATTCCAACATTTTCAGAGTTTCGAAATTCCGACATTCAGGAATCACAAAATTAGTATTCCGTTTCCAGAATCCTGATTTCCATTCCGTAATATTCCGGAATTCCGAAAATCCGTATTAGAGAGGTTATTTAAAATTTCGAGTTGGAACATAAAGTATTTCCAGTATCGTGTAAGAAACGAAGTATGGTCTTATATTGTTTTAAACTCAAAGTACAAAGAAATCCAACAAGGAAATCCAAAAGTTGGTAAGCTATACTTTCACTCTTTTCAAATACAGGAGCTGCTTTAAGTTCCTTGTTGAAGAAATTGCATATTCTAAAAAAAACTGACTCTCAATCCTTGCAAACAGAAATGACGTCAGGAATAAGTCGGCACAAGTTCTTTTAGAATATCTTCGGTCCTTGTTGATATATTTGAACTGAATCCAACTATTATATGATGATCATTTGTGTTCTACCCTGAAGCAAGTTTTAACCGAAAGTTCTTGGGTAAGGTGAATCGATTATAGTTTGTTAATGCTTTCTATTGGATGGAGATGACTGATAAGGTTGCGAATGCACACAAAATTCGAAAGTGAATTCAATTTAAAATCAGTGTCCACGGTAGATTATGCTTCGGAAAACAAATCGGGGCAATTTAAGTCTTGATTGATCAATATGAACGAAATGAACAGCATATATTTAAAAAGGTATAAGTAAAAAGTAAAAAAAAAAGTTTTAATTACTTGTTAGATACTCTAAGTTCAAGAGAAAAGAATTCGAAATTACTTGGACATCGTTAACACTTCAAACGTGATATTTTATCATCAGGCTTCATATAACGATTTTCACCTAAAATTTAAAGTGTATGCTAGATTAAATTTATGACCTAAGTTTTATGAACATACATAAAAATATACTAAAACTATAGACAGATAGTGGTCACACTTACTCAGAAAAATGTTCGTAAACACTGTTTCTTTATATTAATTTTTATCGTAAATTAAATAAAGGAAAGTTACTCTCCTTTCCTTGTTTTGCATTATCTCAACTATCTCCAAAGCAAGATACTGGACTTCCCGACGAGTATCGCATTGAAACTTCAACAGCTTTTATTATTATTATTACTGTAACAATGAAAATACAATGTTTGGTTTGTCTAATAAGCGTGTCATTTTCCTCCACTGGCTAAAAGTTTTCGTTTGCAAATTACGCTCGCGCACTATCACACATTATCTGTTTGTTCAATTTGAAATCCATACGCAAAGATGGCGCACGAGAGATCACAATCACAGCCGACTGCTATCACCTACAGTTTGCAACACTCGTCTTCGTAGGAAAAGAAATGCAGGTGAAACAGATTCATATTCCATCAGAGGCATGTATGACAAGATTACATAACTTTCAGAATGTGTGGCAAATATTATTGTAACTTCGATTCTAAGAAGTTGCGAAACTTAGGAGTTGACATGTATTCATCTGTCGATATGTACTACAACCTGTGAAATATGCAATGCGATACTCGTCTGGTAGTCAAACAGGTCCCTTTGTTAGAGATGATGGGAGCGTATTTTACGCCGTACTGAGATGAGGTAGCACCAGATACAAAACAGTACTTTTCACAATCAGAAATAACTCTTTGCATTACTTACCACTGTAAACCGATTCTTTACAAAGTACGTCAACGAAACAAAGTCAGAAAAGTTATAATAATATGAAGTAACGCACGTCCAAAGATGAACTATTAATTACATTCTGCAGACCATTGTGTAAACGCAAAGACAAAATTGAATGAAGCGCTCGGCGACCTCCGCCGTTTAATCCACACGGCTGCAATTCTTTCATTATCACGCAGAAAATACATACTTTCCAATCACGATACATGTTGAAAATACCTACAATTCAAACTTCGTTGTTTTTGATAGATGGACAGTTAGTCGTATTTAATTTGCCTTTGTTCCTTGGTCAAGATAATCATATTTAACACAGAAGAATCTCTTTTTCAAATATGCTATACTAACAGACGCGAACATGATGTTTCATAACTTAACTTGCGATTTTCAGCATCACAACTTAACTTAATACACTCTGGACAATGAATAATAGAGGACTAACAAAGGCCTCATTACCCAATTCGAACCTCTGTATGAACCATAAATATTTAGGAAACTGTCAAAAACAATTGAAGAACACTGCACACTTAAAAACATGAGTTGGCACTTGTAACAGGTACTACACAATGACAGCTAACACATCAGCAGGTTTCAGTCACAAAGCGCAAATAATCACCAAACTGTAGCGTTTTTAAGAATATGAAATACATGGGAGTAAATGAGAGAGTTATATTTCAACATGAATTTCACGAAATATTTCCTTCTTTTCCCGTACTCTTCATGTGTAGGTCTCATGTGTAACAGTATTTCGGCGATTTCGCACTCTTCTTCGGCGGCAGAGAGATTTTAATTCAGTTTGTTTGCGATTGTTGGTGCTTTTACTTTAGTTAGTTGTTACTTGGAATTGAGTTTCGTGCTGTCTGACGACGAGTGGGTTGGCGTTGGATGTCTCTAAACCTCAAGAAGAGGTTTTACGTTATAATTTCTTCAAAACATTTCATGTATTAGTTCAGCGGGACTAATTTTGTGAATTGCGCTAGTTTTGAGTGGCGTAAGGTTTAGCATATGTTAACGATGGGATTGAACTAAATTTATGTATGGTCTTTAGGCATCTGTGGCTCAAAATATCTAAAGAATGAAAGAACAAGAGATTGGATCATGGAGTACCATGTAAATAGATGTTCTATTCTTCAATAACTGACCTATTTTAACACCATAATTGGATTTCCTATTAAAGTCTGTGCTCTTTTCAATAACAGATTTATTACAAATGTAATATTCGTGAAGAAATATAACATAAAACGAATAATAGTGCAAATAAAAATACTGAATGATTAATTTAGAGATTCCGATCAACAGTTGCATTCCTTCTTAGCATGGACATTAAAATGAACTTTCTGACGTAGAAAACAGTAATTATCATTATTTGTCCCGAATAATAACACACAGCATAAACGTACACTTGATCCTATACATACCATAGGCGTGTGCACAGTGGTGGTGGTGGGGAGCTGCCCCCAATTCAATGTAAAATGATATAGAAGGAAAGAAAGATGCAATACAGTCTGTCCCGTACATGAGGAAGAAGGGTGAGGTGGGGTGGGGGCAGAAAGAGCATTTCACCCGAAATCCTAAGAATCCGAAAAGTTGTATTTTCTCGCGTCCCCAAGTTTTTGGCTAAATAAATGCACTGCAATGTATACATTAATAAGTACAAAATGCAAAATAATAAGAACAAATCTAATGAAAAAAAAAAAGGGTTTGAGCTTCTTTTTCTCTGTTTTTGTGCCAGGAAGAGCTAGAATATTACTTATAATACAGTATTTCTCGTGGTGGTGTATCCTGAATGGTTCCTTCAACTTAGGCTTTGGCCGACACCCTTTCCCATCCTTTCCCCTCTCCTATTCCGTCCTGAGCTCTAAAGGCCATAAATAAGTGTTAATTTCAATTTCAATTTCGTGGTAGTGCGTTTTATTTTAACTCACAATTTGTTGGTTCACGTGCTCCTACCTCTCAGGGAGTATTAGATAATGTATTCATCAATAGTGGAGTTTCTAATTGGAAGAAAACTGAAAACATTTGAGCACACAGTTTGTCTAATATTCATAAAAACAGCACTAAAGCAAAACAATATTTTCTTTGCGGTAAAAGCATTGGCCTGATTATAGACCAACAATGAGTGTAAATTTTATTACAAAGAGAGAAAGAAGTCGTACACAATCGCGAAATGATGAGGAGACCGTTTGGATGCTGAGAATGTTGACGCTATGACATCTGTGAAAGAAACTTTTGACTCCATCATTCATGTTTTACATAAAATACCTGCGTCAACACGTCAGTAATAATGGGAGAGAATTTAGTGTATGCAAATAATGCATCCTCTTTTGTATATGATCTTAAAAGTAAGCAAATTATTGGAAGCCGAAAACCAGGATTCGATGACAGCAGTCAAATCGGTTACCATGTTGAAGTTTGCATTGGAAAAAATGCGGAATGAGGAGTACTTTCATGATTTGTATTTAGAAGTGGAAGAAATGTGTCAAAAAGGGGACACAGAAATATCAAAATTGAAAACGAAAATGATAAATAAGTTTCTAGATGACAACGTGGAATTTGCGCATAATTTTTTTCTCCAAAGAGGAAGAAATGTATGTCAGTATTTTCTCTTAATTGACTGGTACGCGGGCTTAGTGAAACATTTTCGCACGAAGCTACAGATATGATCAAGTCAGTAGGAAAGTTAGTGACACTACCAGCAGATAAGAAAGAAATGAAGTCTTTTTCCCCGATTCTTTTCAAGTTAGTCTTCCAGAACTAGGATCAGAATACGATTTCGCTAGACCTTACCTTACCGCCTGGCGCTACAGTTCTTGCTGGGCTATGGCATCTTCCACAATCTACCTCCATTCGATTCTGTTTTTGGTCTTCTCTGTTCATCCTCGTACTTTCATTACTTTTAGATCATTGGTGACATCATCTAGCCATCTAGTCTTCGGTCTCCCCTTCCTTCTGCTGGAGAATAGTCGTTCTTTCATCACTTTCTTGGGCAACCTGTCATCGGGCATTCTCATCACATATCCTAGCCATCTGATGCGTTCCGCCTTGATAAATCTCACTACGTCTTGATTCTCTATTATTTCATTGATTACTTCGTTATTTCTGATTCTTCATTCGTCCTGTTCTTTGACAGGCCCATATATTTTTCTGGTTATTCTTCTTTCAAATGTTCTAAGTGATCTCTCATTCTCTTTTATTAGCGTCCATGTTTCTTCGCCGTATGTAACTATTGATCGGATTGGTGTTCTGTAAATTTTTAGTTTTGTTCTTCTATTTATACTCTTACTCTTCAAGAGTTGATATTAGCATGACACGCTTTATTGCCTAGTTGGATACTTTCTTTAATGGTATATCTTACGGTATTGTGGCTGTTTACTGTTAGGCGAGATATTTGAAGTTTTTCAAATTCCTCACCTTCAATAGTGATGGATTTTGCATTCCTGTTCTTTGAATGGGTGTTATGATCATGTACTTGGTTTTTTTATATTTGTTTCCATTCCCAGTTTATTAACTTCTTTTTCTGTATGTACTTTTCTTTTAATTCTCTGTCTTTGCGTGCAATTATTGCAATGCCGTCTGCATATGCGCATATTTGGCTGGATTTCGTAAAGGTTGTCCCTCCCTTGTCTATTTTTTGCATGGCAGTATGTACAGTTATTATAAATAATGTGGATAAAGCATCCCCTTGTTCTACTCCTCTGTAGTATTTGAATTCACTGCTATTCTCCTCTTCAATTCTCACCATGGCTCATGTTTTCTCCAATGTTATTTATGTCATCCTGATGAGTTTCTTGGCTATTTTGAAGTTATGCATAGTTTCTAGAAGCTGCTTTCTATCTACACTATCGAATGCTTTTTCATAGTCTACGAATAGTACGTGTAGATCTATTTCATTTTCGAAGTGTTTTCTATGATTTGTTGTAATGTGAGTAGTTATTCTGTAGTACCTCTGTTTCGTCTGAACTCACAGTTATATTCGCCTAGAATGTTCTTCGTATATTCCTTTAGTCATTCGTTGATTATTCCTGTATTTTGTATGTCGTACTTAATAGCATAAAACCTCTGTAGTTGGAGCAGTCTGTCTTGGTATTGTTGTGAATAGGTATTATTATTCCTGTCTTCCACTTCTCTGGCATTCTTTCCTGTTCCCATATTTCTGCAATGAGGTGGTTCACTTCTTGTTTTATTTGAGTCCCTGCGTATTTGTTTATTTCTTCTACTATTTCATATTCTCTTGTTGATCTATCATTCCGTAGTTTGTTGATAAGTTTGTTCACTTCTTCCAGTGTAGGTGGGTCCTCTGTATCTTCCGTCTTGATGCTTTATTGCTCTGTTATTTGCTTCTCACTACCGTCGTCTTGCGGTCTCCTTTCTAAATTATTTGTAGTTCCACTCAGTGTATTTTTAGAATGTCATACTATACTTTGTTTTTAGATTTGGTTTCGCTAAATATTAAGATTACCTGCCTGTGTCCCATTGCAGAAATGCTGCGCACGCCAGTGACATACCTAAAAACAATAATTAGTGGATTGCCCTGATATGCAAGCTGCCTGATTGAAGCTTTGTTTTCTTGCAGTCACACCAAGGCAAACAAAATGGACGCTGAACAGGACACAAATTAAGAAGAAAAAATCCTCCCCAGATTAAATCAGAAAATGGCATCTTGAATCTTGCAATTGCATATACTCACCTCTGCACTCCAATTCTATTTCATTTACACAAAAAAAACATGGAAAATAAATTACACCATAGATACATAATAAACTATATATATCCCCATCACTTAGGGCATAGGTTCCTAACCTTTTTGGCATGGTGCTCCCCTTCGTAAATCCAGAAAAATCCGCGCACCCCACGATAATTTTTGGTAATTTGGAATAACGTAAAAGGTTTCGCACACTATTTTAGTGCAACAGCATAATTATATATCGAAATAAAAATACACCACTGGAAAAGCGGCAAATTTGAAGGTAAAAAAAAACACACATGTAAATAAATTACTAACGTGTGTTTTTATTTTTTAAAAAAAACCTCTTCTGGGATCATAGTTCTGTTTTCATTTCACAACATACGACGTTTGTTTTGTGATCAGCTGCTTTTTCGAAACAAAATGAGAGCATAACGATTAACCCGAAAGAAAACTGGTGAAACTATCAAGTATATACGTTGTGGAAGTCATAAGACACGTATTTGCGAATCTAGTTTACACAGGTATATTATTTGTATCTAAAAGTTTATTTTAATATTTCCTACTAAATTCGTTTTGAAGACAGTACTTACACACAATAACAGCAATAAAATAAATCAGTGCCGCAATGCACACTGTTAATAGGAAAAATAAAACAGGTGGCGAGATGAAATATTTTCAGCGTAATTAAAACAATTTATAGTTTGCATGATTGGCAACAACACACTGTATTTCTACGAATGCGATAATCAACGACGGAGCGATTTCTTCGGTATTGTTTTTTTTTTCCCGCAAGCTATTGTTATTTAATATGTTCCCTGTTGTAGTAGCAATTCTGAGGAGTTTAGATTCACGTCCT
>JAGDQP010032737.1:0-21102 GCA_022664845.1 Lepisma saccharinum | reverse complement strand
AAAAAGATAAGATGATGAAATTTTTATTACTTGAAAACTTAATGGTCGTGATAGTAAAGAGCCAAGTTAAATCCTTACTCCTCTATTATGACATAGTAATCTTTTCCTAGCTAAAAAAAACAACAACAAAAAACTAAAAATATATATCAATACCGACACTACTTGTGCCTTTTCTGCACCGATGTTACAGGACCATTCTTACTCTGTGGCAAGGAAGGATGTTTTGGGTGAGCCAAGTATTCACTTGAAGACTTCCGTCGTGAGACAAAAGTCGGCCGCAGACATCCGTCGTGCGACATGCGTCGGGCGACGATAGTCTGCCGACGGTAGTCTGTCACGACTAAAGTTTTGCGTCCACACTTCAGTCTGGTTTTGGTGAGAGATCATGACGGAAGCAGTGGCTTTCGCGGGTGTTTGTGCCAGCTATTTGGTTATCCAGTCTAGGAAGACTTCTCTGGTTTCTCTTCTCACCCCACTTTTCCCTTCATTCCGGCCATGTGTCAACTTTCTGGCTGAAATAGTCTTCCATTCAGCACTGTTGACGAGTTTTAAAGAATAAAAATAATAATAATAAATAAAATGTGTAAAAGTTAATTCGTAAGGTATAGCAAAATTATGGCTCACTGACTGGCAAGCTATGCATTGAAGCTACTTGTATGCGAAATTGTAACTTGATTAATGATTGTGTTGGCAAATTTTTTTTGATCAAACTTCTAATGCATTTGTATAGGACTAACCGTGCTTCTGTTCGGCATTAGAGATGAGTTTGAACGAATCTCTCAGCTGAGAGAGAGAGAAACGTAAGAGAGAGAGAGAGAGAGAAACACAGACAGCGAGCGGTCTAGATAACTAAAGCAAGAGAAGACTCCTCGAAAAGACGGATTTCCACAAATTGTCAACAGATGGCAGGGTACTTACTCTTTCTTCCTCGCTCGGTCAACTGAAATCAGAATTTTCGTCAAAACTGACTTAACCCCCCTACATTTTTCCTAGCCTCGCCAAAATTTTACCTAGTCCCAATACTAATACTCTGCATACATATATAAAAATTAAAGCTCAAACTTATACTTGATAAAATTTTAGTTTTCTATAGATACTCTTAAATCTATATTATTGGTATAAATGTTTGCTTTTATACAGTATATCGTATCAGTATAACAACCCTTTTAAATTGAAGACTGACACAAGAATTCTACTCACAAAAGAAGTGATATCCATTTGGCGAGTCATTTTCTTTGTGTCACTATGGTTGGATAAAATTAAGAGATTTAATATCCTCCCTTTCCCCATAGTGAAACCACTCTCAAAATGGATATCACTTCTTTTGTGAGTAGAACTCTTGCGTCACTCTTCAATTTACCCCGAAAGGGTTTTTATACTGATATCACTAATTTTGTAAGGCTGTCTACACAAACTACTTGGCACAGGGATTCATATTTTACCTTCGTTTTTTTTTTTTGGGGGGGGAGGCAAAGAACCGCCCCTCTAATCTCAACCCTGGGTAATATGGATAAAGAAGTCCATATTTAAAAAATGTATGCTTTTAAAATATAAATATAGAGAAATATCTGAAAGTAACAATGAAATATTGTATTCTCACCCGTCTTACGTCGATGTGCAAAATTACATCATTCTATGACGTCGGAAGATGAGTTAAATTAACGATGCAAGATTTGAGGACACCACAAACCACTGTGAACTCAGAAAAGTCAAGGCGCCATTTGGCGACCGTCACACATTTTTTTGAAGTTGACAACCAAGAAATATCTGTACTGTGCGACAACTTTAAAAGAAATTCTGCACCATCTTGACGAAGGTTTTTCCAGTTACATCAGGCAAATGTCGGGATGGCACCTTCAACATAGGATCTGGCCGACACCTTCCCGAATCCTTTCCCCGCCCCTATTCCAGCCTTAGGCTTCGATGCCGAAAGGCAATAAATAAAATTCAATTCATATATTTCCTGGGCGCCACTGGATAGACCTACCCCAGTATCATAAATCAATTAGCTCACTTTTTGTTTGAAAGTCCTACGTGAAATATTTTCCCTGTTATAAGCTTTGTAAGGACTGAATCATTTTCGTTAGGTACCTTTGTGACCTCATATCTCTAAAACTATTTCGAATTCGGGGCTACGATTTGGCACACTTGGATTTTCTGTTATGCACTTTCATTTGAGCTTGGTTTGATTCGCGAACTCCACTGTCACGTACGGAAGGTTCTAGTGTTAGATCTGAAACACCTTCTATAAAGTTAACTATTCGCATGGTGTAATTAAGGAGAAATGAAAAAATCCATCAATTGCTGGTGCTTTGTTTGAATACAAGTTCAGCACTTTCTCTGTAGTGATGTCGAATTATCATCCTGAAAATCGACCCGTCTTAAAAGTGATTTGTAATGTAATGAAAACTAAACGAACATCCTGTCTCGAAACACATAATGCTGGAAGGCTGACTTGCTTGACATCTCACGAACAAAAGAACCGGTAGTCTAACATGTAAGCGACATTTACTTTCGTGAAACCGGTATTCATACTGGGAACTTTCCGTACAACGCAAATACGCATACACACTACAGTTCAATGCTTCCATACACGAATGTGCGAGTTACTGCAGCAACCTCCAACCACGTGTGGAACTAATTGGGATAAGTTGACTCGGAGAAACATAGCAATAAAACTGCATCATAAAGCTCCAGAAGATGAAAACTACGCGGCAAACAATCAACTTCAATCGTGTCACTGGTAGCTGAAGACTTGCTTTAAGACCCCATGAAAATTTTGAGAGCAAATGTGTTAAGCAAAATCCTAGACAGTAAAATATAGTATAATACTAAGTCAATACAGACGGAAAAGACCAAAAATTAAGTAGCAACATAATGGTAGTTCAAACACATTTCTTTTTTTTTTTTTTTTTTTATGAGCGTGAATTATCCCCTTTCATGTATACCATTATTCGCAAATTAAATAATATTGGGAAATGTGACAACTGACTATTTCATAGCGGATACCCCATGAACAAAGTTGCGACGGGCCGACGGAGACTGCCGCGGCAGCGCCGTAGCGGAATTTCGCCAGAAATTCTGACGCTCCGCTAATCCACTAGGCCATTTTCCGCCGTACGCTGGTGGACTACATTCGGTTTCCAACGGCGGCCCGCCAGAGAAACTAAACTGATGCCGCATCTCTGCCGCCATGACAGTACTGATCAAAATCGGTTCAGGACCTTGTATATTATGTAAATTACATTTTTTAAATAAAATGAATATGGTAGCTTATGGAAACATGCTAATCAATTTTTGAAATGAAGGAAGCCATATCGGCTTTAATCCGATATTGGGGTGGCTTGTTCGATCTTATGTTATTACTATAAATTCAGCACATGACGTACTGCGCAGCACTGATGAACTTTTCCATAAGAAAAGCTCTGGCGGGCAAAAATTGGGTTGACATTAGAAATTTGGCTGGCCTCTTGGTGGAGATATCTTGTGGTCCTACGTAGGTTTTTAAACTTATACCGGAGTAGGACAGCTGGTGGTTGTACCGCGGAACTTACCATACTTGCAACCGTGAGCCTTAAAACCCGCGGCAGGTCCTTGGATGGGATTATAATGCGGAAGGGTAGAAAGGGAATAAAGAAGAAAATCGAAATAGGCTGATATGCATAATGGACTTTTGTGTATATTTTGAAAGTAGCTATAGAAAAAAAAAATGTAACGTTCTGGTAGGTACAGCAAATAATACACGGGATCTTGGGTTTCATCCCTTCACCATTTTATTACAAAACGTGTACACAGCATGAAAGATTAATACAAAGTTAATAAAACGAGTCTCCGGGTTCAAAGCTAAGTAGTGATTTGAAGTCGGGGTGTAAATCGCCCGTGGTTTAAAACTGATAGAGAAGGATGTCCAATCCCATTGCAGATATGGACAGGAATAGGTATTCTGCCCCAGCGCAGGCAAGAATGGGTGTTGGAATTGTTCTGTTCTGTCCCAATGCAGACAAGAACGGTTCAAAGGATCACTCTAATCCCAGTGCAGATACAGAGTGAGGATTCCAACCTCAGTGAAGGTCAGAGGGAAGGTGGGTGTTTAGGCGATCACTCCCATTGCACAGTGATAGCAAGAGTCGATCCGTCAGGCTATTTATTCCCAATCTTCGGCTTTTGATATGTGAAAATGTAGTCAAATGTCTCTAATGTCCTAAATTAGTATCTAGTCTCACTTGGCATCTTTTTTCTAAAAATAAAATGAAATGTATACATTTTGTGAGACTTAAAAATAAAATATAATATCCTGAAGATATATACCAGGTTCTGTACTTTGCAAACAAGTTTCATATATAGGGGCCACAGGGCATCTTTGCAACACTCTTCTTTTAATATGATATCCACTTCCTAGGGAATATCTATGACATACTCGAAGTGTGCTGCTCAGAAACGAACGGTATAAAATTAGTTATGCTAGGTGATAAAGAGAAAACAATGCAACAGAAAAGTGTCACAAAATTTCTAACTTGGACAACATTTTATATATATATATAATCAACCAAAACACAATTTCGCAGCTGGTCTCGCTAGTTGTGAGGCGCCGGGCTAGCGTTCAGAAGGTTTCAGGTTCGACTTCTGGTTGGGACCTGGTTGTGTGGATTTAAAAAGCACTACTCTTATCTAATCAGAACGAACTGGTAAATAGTTGCTAAAATAACCCAGTTTACTAAAATTTACTAATTTTGGAAAGTATAAGCCATTCGCTACGTGTTGACATATAAAAAACATGAGTGCTCTAAAACTTAGATTGCATTTATCCATCTACTGTATATGAGAGGTTTAGTGCACATGGGATATACTGTATATCTATCGGAAATTGCATTACAGATATATCAGTCTCCAAAACCTCAGATGTACTTTAAGGGCACCTTAATCTTTTATTGAAAAATATTACTCAACTTTTAGTTTTACACCTCTATCGTAACTGGAGGCTTCAGGATCTCTTCTTACTTACTACCTGTTTGATTACCCAGTGTCCACTGGTTAAGGATAGAGCGCTAATTGAACATTGGTTAACATTCGTTTGTTGGTAGGAATGGTAGCGACTCTGTTGCAATTCAAGTTATCATCTTCCCGTTACTTACCTATGTGACTGATATGCCTAATTCAGGGAAACCCTCTGTGAAAACGACCGACCCCGGATTTCGATGCGAAAAAATTCTGATTACAACGGGAAATAGTTTCGTACACCTTATTAAGCAACACAATACTGTCCTGTTTACCAAAGTAATATATTCAAAACTTCTTTACACGTTTGTGTGTGTGTACTTGAACAACTACTCACGAACTAATCCAATTGTTATTCCATTTATATTTTCGTCAATAACTTCCTAGCACGTCTACAGTGAATGGTGCGCGGGAGGATGAAGTAACATTGCTTGTTGAATAAAAAAGTTGCTATGTAGACACATAAATGGTCAATGTGGGTGGACCGCATTATCATGGTGTCTGAATCTACTGAGTAAAGAAGTTTTTCTGCTCTTGTAAGCGTGACCATTTCTTCCGTAACACAGTGACACTTTCTCTCAGTTTTCTTCGCTGCCTTTTATGATAACGTTACTTTGTCATGTGCACTCAGATTCAGAGAAAATAACCAATAACATTTTTTTCTTAACCCGAAAGAACACCGCCAACACCAACTAGCATACTTTGCAAGTGCAACGTATGAAACGTTAATTTGACATTCATATCGAATATTGGGACGTTACTGAAACATAGACCGCCCCGATTGCTGATCCTGGGGTCCCTAGTACGATTTCCGGTTCTGCCAAGGAATTTTTCCCAAGGCGTGAGGGTCTGGAACTGTGACCACCCAGCATCGTGATGCAATTGGGGAGCTGCTGTGAATAAAAGACAGTGGTGATCACAGTTGACAGCTTCGGTTCTCCTCTCCTAACACGTTTGGTCATCGTGGGAACAGTAGACTAACTCCTCCCTCCGGGAGAGGCCTCATCCAGTAGTAGATTGAATATGGTTGTGAATTATTTTATTGCCACATAGTGCTACTTGTCGGACTTCAGAAGTCCATCAATTGGCTATTTGTTGCAAATCTCACGTCAGTGTACCAATGTTACTGTTCTGTGTAGTTTTCTGACGAAGAACAATGTTCCATATTTTCGAAAGCACACCATAGTATTTTCGTGTCTATTTATTATATTATGTTTTGCTGTAAGTTAACAGTAGTATTTTCTTTCCAGTGACGTTCCTAAGAATTTAGTTTTGGGGACTTCAGACTATGTGTCTACTTCACATTCAGAAATACTATATAAACCTTAAGGTTCAGTGATAGTTGAATAGTTGAGATTTTCACTTGAGTTTAAATTATGTTTCTATTTTGGTGGGGATGAGGGTTTGTCCCATTTTGTCGAGACCAGTATCAGTACTTTTTCAAAAATTTTAGTGATAACTAAACCTCTTTAACATATAACACCAATAAACAATGTATGCAGTGTTTAGAATTCCTACAAAATTGAAGTTAATAGGTATTACTATAGTTTCAAATAATCGCGGGCGAAACCGTGGGACGCTGCTAGACCATTAATATCGCTATCCTGGCGATAGACTACGAACTCCTATGTAGTTACGTACGTTACATGCCGGCCGGGTGGTCGAGCGGTCTGCGGCGGTAGGTTATCGACTCAACGGTCCCGGGTTCGAGTCCCGGCAGGGGCATGGGTGTGGATTTTAACACTTAACAGCTAAAGGCAAATCGTGACGGGCCGAAGTCCAAAGTTACTAAAACTGGCCCATATAAAAATAAAGTTTTACGTACGTTACACCTCATACTAATAAGTAACACTATTTCAAGTGGACACTCAGATCTAAAAGAGATATACATATTTAAAATCAGCATAAAAAACTAAGTTTGTGTGTAAAATATTAGGTGCCATTGGCCAGTGGCTGAAGAGAAATTAATGATATAATAGTCAGATTCTTGTCTGTGGAGAGTGATTTAAAAGTGTTGAAATACCATTAAACTTTCAAATTGCTGAAACAAATGGAAAGCAAATATATAGTCATGGGTACTGGGTGCAAGGCACTATCTTACGGAGGGTATATTCTTCATGGCCGCCATCTTGAAGTCCGCCATATTGAATCTCGATTGATTTTCTTAAATGGGAAAGGGGTCGTGTGATATGTCATTCTGGGTCACAATTTTACGGGAAATACGTTTCTGAAGTCAGTTTTGTCGTAAATTGTGAGATATAAGGGTATGTGACGATGGCATGGGGTAATGATTCAATAGCCTGGAAACAACTATTTTGCCTTGAAATAACGACGGAAATGAAACACAAATGCGTATAACTCAATACGAAATATCAATATCAATAGGGCACTATACTCAGGAACAATTTGTATTCATTTAAGTTTCACTTTCGTCGTTATTTCGAGAAAGAAATTTGTGTTTCTAGGGTAGGTATTGTATCATTACCCCATCCCAGCGTCACACACTCTTTTCTCTCACAATATTGCATTTACGGCAAATCTGATTTAAGGAACTTATTTCTCGTAAAATTCTAGCCCAGAATGACATATTACACGTCCTCTTTCCCATTTAAGAAAATAAATCGAGATTCAATATGGCGGACTTCAAGATGGCGGACTTCAAGATGGCGGCCATGAATAATATACCCTCCACAAGGAAGCGCCTTCCACCCAGTGCCCATTACTGTGTATATGATTTCCATTTCTTTCAACCATTTAAAAATATAATGGTATTTCAACACTTTTATATCACTCTCCACAGACAAGAATCTGACTTTTGTATCAAATTTCTTTTCAACCGCTGGCATATAATATTTTACACACAAACTCAATTTTTTATGCTGCTTTTAAATATGTATATATATCTTCTAGATCTGAGTGTCCACTTGAAATAGTGTTACCTGTAAGACCGAAAGGAATCTTCTCTTTTCACTGTTCCAACGCTGAAGGGAATCCGCACACCAAAAAGGCTGGAGCCGAGTAGATATTTCTATCTAACCATGCTTTAGACTCGTGTTAAATCCATAACCTAACTCTTCAAAGTTATTTCGATGATTTTTCAGTTGCTTTTGATAAATCCATGCTTTTGGTTCAAGTTCGTTTAAAACGACGTTGATTGAGTATTTTGCATTGGAAAATCAAGCACACAAAGTTATATATATATTTTAATGTTTCAGCTCCAGTTTTGGGTTGTATTCAATATCAGGGGACTTCAGTTTAATATGATCAGTCCGAAAATATGAGCAGAACGAAGCATGTACCCCCATATCTTCCAAGTGCATTGCGAGAGAGCGAAACAACGAAGTTGGTAGCCTTGTTTGGAGTTTCATAGTTGAGGAGAGTGGAGCCTAAGCCAGTGTGCTGCTAGTGTTGTCTAATAAGCGAGAAGTTTAAAGGTACGTAGAATTAAAAAAATGTATATTTTTTAGCTATAGTTAAATCGGAGTAATGGAAAATAAACTACAACGAGGTATCCATTCGTTATATAAAATACATCACTTGATTTATAGTCAGTTCCATCTAGGATCACAACGCCAGTCGTGTGTTCACTTCTTTGTTATAAACAGTTGCAAACACTAGCATTAAAAAACACTAGCAGTCGGCATGGGCACCCATCTTGTAGTTTTCAGAGGGGACAAGGATAAAGTGACAGTTTTTCTATGATTTACTAAAAGTTATCAACAAGATAACCACTACAATATTTACTAAATTAAGAGCGCAAAAAGAACCATGTATTGAAGTACGTTAAACCTACCTTAAAATATACTGGAAGCTGATTGGAAATGCTTAAAAGAGTATAATAATGTTAATGACTTAGTATAGTAAACTAAGATATTATTTATGAAAAATTTGTCAAATGTGTCCCCTGCAAAAGAAACTATGTCCCAAAGTATCCGTGCTGGTTTACTAAAGACATTATTAGGAAACTCAAGGTTAAAACAATTTATCATATAAAGTCTGTATATACAAAATTTAAAATTCAAAACCCTACTATCAGGAATTTGTTCGATTGCTTAGGGAAGTGAAGAAAGACATAAAAATAGCCTGTAAGACCTTTATATCAAATTCTGAAAATAATATCACTAATGATCCAGGTCAACTGTGGAAATTTATTAAAAACAAAACAAAACATCTTCCCACAAATACAATAAAATTTGAAGGTCGGATTTGTATAACAATGAAGAAATAGCTAATACGTTTGCACAGTATTTCCAATCAGTATTTGTATCCTCTTCTCAACCGTTTAGTAATTTTGATAGTAATTCTAGGGGTTACGAAGAAATCTGAATACTGCCTGTTGATCAAATACATTTGAACGAAATAGGAACGGCTGTCAAGAATCTGAAATCCAAAACGATAGTTAGATCTGATGGTATACCCTCGTATAGTGAAAGGATGCACTGATAAATTTAAATATTCCCTATTGATTGCGTTCAGCTTGGCACTAAAAACATGTATTTTCCCTAACAAATGGAAATCTGCTTTAGTTTGTCCTTTACCTAAAACAAACAACAGACGAGAAATTACCAACTACAGGCCTATAGCAATCTTACCAATCTTTGCAAAATTTTCAACTGATTTTATATCAACGAATTATTAATCATTTAAAGGCAGTTATCTCAACTAAACAACATGGCATTTTTTCTAAAAAAAATCCATGGTAATGAACCTTACAATTGTTACAGATTTTATTGAAACTCGTTGGACAAAGGAAAGCAAGTCGATGCGATTTATATTGACTTTGAAAAGGCCTTTGACAGAAATATCACATGTATTATAGGTAAATTAAATCACTGTCACTTCTCTCCGTCCTTGATTAGGTCCATGTGCTCTTATCTAACTAATCGCCGACAGTCTGTTCTATTTAAAGAACACCAATCTGATAAATATACAGCGCTGTCATGAGTCCCGCATGGCTCGAATCTTGGACCGTTGTTATTCCTCTTGTTCATTAATGGCCTACCGCCATTCTTACCAGATAATGAAAAAGTGCTATTTGCGGATGACCTCAAATATATGCAAAAATTACTTCCATGAAGATGTCATAAAAGTACAGCATAGTTTAGGCAACTTTACTAACTGGTGCGTTATCAATCAACTTGCAATTAATACGAAGTTTTATCAGTCAGTACAAATAAAACGATTTATAGATTTAATTGTTAAATTCATAAGTAGGCCCGATGTAGTTAAAATAACTTGTGGTCACGTATGATATGAAATTAAAGTTTAACAGCCACATTAAAATATTACAAATGAAGCCTTTAAAATTCTAGCATTTGTAATAAGAATGAGAAGAAAATTTAACAACGTTTCTACATTAGAGAAAATGTATTATGCTTATGTCCATTAGAGGAAAAGACGTAGCATTTCTGATCTGTTATTTCTTAAGAAAATAATTCAAAATGGCTTAGACTGTACAGACTTGGTATCACTGTTACATTTTCGTGTCCCGTCATTAAAAACTCGCGCAGACAACAATGGTCTCTTCCACTGCACAAAGGCAAGGACAATATAATGATAAAATCATCAATCTGGAGAATATGTAACTACCTACAATGAAATGTATAGAACTTCAATCGAATTGGATGTATGTGATATGTCTTCGTCTTCGAACGCACTTAGAAATATTGTAATAAAAATGTCTGTAAATGAGCATTTTAAATATCGACACTCTAACTGGGCTACAAAGCTTGTTGTGTTGAAAATAAATATATAAATAAAATAAAAATAAATAAAATATAGAAAGTACATATAAATATTTTATTTTTGTTTTCTATCTTGCATAGTATAATTTTCTCCAGGTAGGGGGCGAGCGCTTCCCCTTGCCCCCTAATGGGCGCCCTTGGCAGTTGGTGAAATATGAGCTTTAAATTCAGTTTAATATGAGCATGTACAAATTTACTGAAAATAATGAGAGAAATGAAAGTGAGGAGCTTTTGCAGGTATTAACTAAAGCAGAAAATTTGTAATGACATAATAATTTGTGGATGGCAACCTCAACTCAAGAAACTCACGAAACGCTAGTAGCAAGTAATGCCACGGTAAACAAGAAGAAAGGCGCATCCACGAAGTCTTCAAGGAGTAATAGTATTTGTCATACTTGTAAGGGCAAGTTTAATGAAGACACCAAAGGGATCAGGTGTGATGTTTGCCATGACTGGTACTATGTCCTATGTGTTAATATTCAGTGTCCTGACTTCTTTGTTTGCGACTTTTGTCCCACCTAAGTTCACGTAAACTTCTTCAAGATGTAGTGTTTCTGTTCTTTTGGTATTTTTTTGTTTTACGTAATTCACATTTGAATTTATTTTTAAGACCTGCGATGAAAACAAGTCAAAATTTCAGTTTTATCAAAAAATGGACAATTTGACTCTTCATTTTGGGGAAGAAAAATCTAATCGTCTATTTTCGTCCATTTTTGACAAAAGTGAAACAGCGAAACTGGTGCTTAGACTTTTCTCGTCGCAGTTTCACGAGTTTGAGTATCTCTTTTTTGCTTATTATTTTCAACTTTAACTGTATTGGGTGTGCAGATATTGACATAGAATGGTGCTCATATATGCCCTATGGAGTGCTCATATTACCTTTGTACCATGGGAAATATTAACAATGCACACCTACCTTACTTTCCTCTTCATTACTCAAAAACCAGAGTATGTACAACCCTGTACTTCCTAGCGTTGTTCAAAGAAGAACCTGTCTTACTTTTAGTCATATTTTGAAAATTTTGTAATAAACCATTTTTTTTAGATACAATCGCATTTTCATTAACTATGCTCATATTCACCTGAATTCCCCTATATAGAAAAAGGGAGGCTCTTGAACCTCACTCACTATTTTGCACAGCAGGTAAATAAGTTCATTCTGCACACTGTAACCGTCCAATAGGTTGCTGGTTACGTATTAAGAACAGTTTCTTGGGATGAAATAAATAACTTATCGCAGATGGACCCCTGGACTTTTTCCACCAACCCCGCTCAACCTGTAGTTACGCGCCGATTGTCACGAGTTCCAAAACGCTGGGAAGTCGGTGGGTGGTTGCTGTAGTTATTAGCGTGTTGGGTTGCTACCCAGGCGGATCGGGTTCGATTCTAGGCCAGCACCATTTTTGCAACAACTTTTTCTTTTTTTTTTAATAATTTCATTATATTTCTTTATAGTTATAAAGAATGGTTCCCCTTTTGGTTCCTTTTGCATTGTTTTACATTTTCCAAGTTACACTAGGTTAGAAAAGTCAGGTTAGATTAATTTTCGTGTGTATATAAGCATCATGAAATTTTACAAAGTTCACTGACATAAGTTAGAAAGATAAGGTTAGATATTTTATTTTATTAATCACTTTTCCCAGTTGGTAATGTTACTGCCTCGAGAACATCGTGACTGAACACAGCTGGAGCTGACAGTTTACAGTTTGATGCTTACTACAAAACACAGAGGTGACTCAGTCATGAATTGAGTGGCATTTCCTGATACTGTTTACTTCCACTCGTTATCCTGCTGGACTGTGTTACTGCGGTGAAATATCTGGGAAATCTGCAAGGCAAACTAGGATGATGAAACCCTATAGTTCTAATTCGGTTTCCGAATCATAACATTCGCTTTTAAGATGATAATGCACCTGTGCACACGGCACACAAGATCAGATCATGCTTTACTGATAATGACAGTGAAGTATACCTCCCACGACCTCTATAATGTCCCTACTTAAATACTATTGTGAGCCACACGTTTCATCCCACCATTATTACTGATGGAACTTTAGAAATTCCAGAAATAAAAATAATTCCAAATGCGACTGGACAGAATCCAGGACCTGAAGGCTTATTGGTGCCATTTTGCGTGCCCCAACTGCTTACCAACCTCGTAAATGTAGTTTTAACAGGCGTTCTTGTTAACCTGTCCAACCCCTGTCCACTTGTTTTGTTTACAAGCTGTCACCCATTGCTTACTTCACTATCTACTTCAATAATGTCGTTATCGAAATGTTGCTCAGTTAATAAAACTTCTGTAAACAGTCGATGAAGTGGTAGATGGGAAGGGGAATGCACTCTTATACTACTAAAACTAGATTATGCTTTTAATTACTATATAATACCACCACTTCACGAAAGTAATTATTCTTATCATATATTTGTTTGATAAACTGGAAAGATAATAATTGCTTCTCGCTTCCACGCGATAAAATGACGTGCACGTGAATCAACTGAATAAGTGCTCATGAAGCTTCCGTCACGAAAATTTTCCGTTAAGATTAGGCTAACACCAAAACTGAAATCTTCTAATTAATCATATGCTTCCTTTTTCTTGAACAAAAGTGTTTACTCTCCGGTAACCAACAATTCACCTAAATATTAACAACCCAAGAAAAACTTACGTGAATTTAAGCTTCAGCAATGCAAAATATATATTCATGAAAGAATGTAGTTTGAGTACGTTTATTTTTATTTTTTTTAATATATATACGTGTGTGTGTTTATTCACTTCAGTGCGAGCGGTCCCGGTGAGGGCTCAAAAATTTCTGTGTTGACCCAGCATCGTGAGGACAACTGGGGCGCTGCTAAGAATAGACAGTGGCGATCACAGTGAGAGCTTCGGCTCTCCTCTCCCAACCCGTCTGGTCAGCGTGGGAGCAGTAGACCAACTCCTCCATTTGGGGAGAGGCCTCATCCACTAGTGGATTGAATATGGCTGTGATGTATATATATTATATGTCTTTCTAAAAGTAAAGAACGTTTGTTTCTGTAGACATTTTTATTTGAAATAATGAAAACAAAATTTATTTTACAACACACTGGATACGTAGTCGCCGTTCAAATATAACATTTGTCGTAGAGTTTCACCAGCTTTTCTATGCCTTCTGCATATTCAGTTGCCGCCAAGTTGCTAAACCAGCCACTAGCGCCCTATTTCAGTTCGTTGTCACTTCCATAGTGGTTTCCACACACACACAAAACTTTAATTTTGCAAAAAGATGGTAATCACTGTTCTTGAATTTTCAGGAAAGAACGAACTCAGTCGGTCAGTCCATCTATAGTGAAACGTCTATCTTGATTTTTTTTTCTCGATCCTTGATTTGAGTTTGTCGGACACAACTGAACTGCTGCCCGAGCATTCTTCATCATGAATATTCGTCCGTCCGCCATTAAACATAATGCATCATTTTCGAACTGAAGATTACCATAAACCTCGGTTATCTGCCTGAAAATTTCGATAGGGTGGATATTTTTTTTTTTTTTCGCATTCAAAAAGCGTATTACACTACAAACCTCACACTTAGCAGAATCGTTAATTTTGTCATATACAGATGCTTATCAGAATAATGGAAACACCTGAACGAAAGTGCAACTTACCAGATTAATATGGTGTCGGGCCACCTTTCGCCTTCAGAACAGCCTTGATGCCACGTGGGATGGAGGCATAGAGGTCGTGAATGGTAGCAAGTGGAATATTATACCATTCCTCGTGCAGGGCATCGGCCAGTTCTGTGAGAGAGGATGGAGGTGGAAATCGTCGCCGGAGTCGTGTTTCCAAGATGGACCACAGATGTTCAATTATGTTGAGATCTGGGGATTGGGTGGGCCAGGGGAGGTGTTGAACTTCATCCCGATGTTCCTCAAACCACGCTGCAACAACTCCAGCTGTGTGAATGGGTGCATTATCATTATGGAATATGGCGTCATTGTCCAGGAAAAACATCCGGACCATAGAATGCAAGTGGTCTCATAAAATTGCGACATAATCGTTGGCAGTGATGCGTCCGCGAAGTGTGACCACAGGACCCAATGAAAACCATGATATTGCGGCCCACAGCATCACCGTGCCGCCGCCATGTTTCACAGTTGGGCGGAGACACTGCAGATCATACGCTTCTTTGGGCGTTCTCCACACATAAACACGGCCCGTGGTTTGGAATAGGGTGAATGGTGACTCATCCGACCATACCACACGTTTCCAGTCGTCAACGGTCCAAGTTGCATGGTCGCGGCACCATTTGCGGCGTGCTAAAGCGTTCTGGTCCCTGATGAGAGGTTTGGCCCGTGCAACACGACCCCGTAAGTTCATGTCATGTAATTCGCGGCGGACTGTGATTGTCGAAACAGGTTGGGGGAGGTGCTGATTGAGTTCCTCCGTCACTTGCGCCGCAGTGGCACGACGGTTCCGCGTGACAATGCGCTTTAATACCCGGCGTGCCCTGTCACTCATGCTTTTCTTCCGCCCACTGTTCCGCTTCCCCGATGTGGTTTCCCCGTGTGTTGTGTAGGCCGTCATCACCTTCGACACTGTCCCTGGCGACACACCTAACACACTAGCCACTGCCGTCACACTCACTCCACATAACCGCGCACCAACAATTTGCCCTCTTTGAAACTCTGAGAGGTCTCCCATTTTACACTACCTCCGTCTGCTGCAGCCACTGCACACTCCTGTTCCACGACGCCTGACGTAGTATGGAGACCGACCTAACACACCACCACCAGCAGTCCGGCGCTGCGGTCGCCACGACACCCCTGCCAACCCATACATCTGACGTGTTGCCAACTACAGGTGTTTCCATTATTCTGATAAGCATCTGTATTTTAGTCACACAAATAAACAATGCATAACCATAACGGCTCACCGTTAGCATCAGACTATCGTGAAGGAATGGGAATGACACGACGGCGGCAGTGGTGAGAGAACTTCGCGGTTCGTCAGATCAAAAAGTTTTTCACTTTTAGAATGACTCTCGTATATTTAACTTTATCTATGACATAAGCTCGTTACATGCTCCGAACTCCTAACCACGTCCCATACTGTGAAAATATATACAGATAGAGACAGTGTAGCGAAAAAATATTTTATGTTATATGCATATTTCAAAAGAGATGTATAAATGCATAATGAATACCCTTATAAACATGCAACTACATATACGTATCTTCTAATGAGTCTTTTGCAATAGCGCTCTCAGAAGTATTATTTCTAAGCACGTCATAACGTAGCCGCTCTCCCCGTGCTTTTTTGAAAGTATAGAAATAGCATGTAACACTATGGGGCAATTTGAAAAATTCAGTTTTAAAATAGGGTGGCAACGCTGAAAACTACAGGTACAGGGAACAACCACAGTATGTTCCGATTGTGTCGAATATGTACTCAAAGCTTGGTGTGGATACGTCGAAATGGATGGAAGTAGTAAACATTTAATTTTTCAAATTGACTGGCAACTTTGTCAACTGTGGGACCTGAAGTACCTCTATGACGCGTCCCAGTACGTAAATACAAAGTTTGATCCTAATACGTTCAACGATACGGAAACAATTAAAATATTTATTTTCTGAAAGTGGTTGGCAACACTGACAACTGAGCGCCGGAAGTACACATGAACTGTCCCAGTGGCTAATGCATATGACAAATTTTGTGTAAATCAATGCAGATACGTCTAACGGCAACAAATATGAAATCTCGATTTTTTAATTGTTTGGCAACATTGACAAACTTCGGTGTCTGGAGTGCCTGTACGACCTGTCCCAGTACCTAATGAACATGTATGTAAAATTTAGTGTAAAATCAATGTACATGTGTAGATTTGTATTAATAAAGGCATTTTTATAAGTTGAAATTTAAAATAGGTTGGCAACACTGACAACTCTGGCTCTTGGGGTCGGAGATACCCAAAATTTTCTTTAATTGTGTTGAATGTTGTTTAAGCTAAGTTTGGGGCAGATACTGTGTGGAACAATTTATTTAACGATTTTTTTAAAGCTGGCAACACTGAGAACTGGGCAACACGGAATATCTCACATATACCAAAAAAATATTTGTAATCTAGGGTTTAATTTATGTTGTATTTCTTCTTAATTGCATACATAAAAGTAATTCTTAGTTAAAGAGACATTAGCAGTATTACAAATAGCTGCCTTTAAAAAAAAAAAAAAAAACGAAATGTATATTTAAAAAAAAAACTTTTTTCAATTTATAACACTAATATTTTCGCTCAGAGGTGTGGTGGGTGGGCTTACACAACTTGCCTGTCTGGCCCAATTAGTAAGTCCAATTACAATGTTCTCGAAATACATTCTTCTGTGAATGCGCTAAGAAAAATAAAAGCAATACATAGTGTTTGAGATCAAGAACCGAACATAGTTCTCCCCATTTGTAGCTTGAAACTAACTATTACACGGCCTATACCTCAGCCCCGTAAGAAGTTCGTAGACTCCGTAAGCATAGGAGTTGTTATAAGTTTTTGGTTTATCGTATTTTTGAAACTAAAATTAGCAAAGTTTTGTATAACAAATAAAGAGAGACAGCCAGAGTTATTTCTGCCGAGAACAAAAACATTTTATACTTAAAAAAGAAAAAAAGAAAAGAAATTAAACATGTGTACCAGTGTACTCGCGTACCTTCTTTGTCACCCAATCTATATAAAGTATCGCATTCAGCAGTGGAAATTCCTTCCAAATATATTTCAGTGAAAAATAAAGAAGCCAGTGCAGACTACAGAATGCTCATGTTCTCCTTTCTTCTTACAAAAAAGCACCTTACAATCTGCTCTTGAATTGTAAAATCATTATCGAGAAAATAGGTATCTGGAGACTCACAACTTTAGTACTCCCAGTAAACGAGTGAGAAGGAATTCAAGGAAAGGTTGGAGTATTTATTCTTAATATAATATGCAATGTATGGAGTATTCTGTAACAAGTCACTTTCGGTAAGTCAAGTTTTGTCTTATCAAGATTCGACTAATGCCCCATAAACGCATGTTCTCCAACTGAAGAACTGTTTTGGAAATGGTCCAGAGCCCACATTTTACCAATTCTGATTATTCTTTTAACTGATTCTGGTGCTTTACATAGCTGCTGATGTTTGTGCCAAAAAGAGGGTTCCAACTCCTACTGCTTCTACATGAAATGTATCATTAAAATCCATGTGATTTGGAAAGTGGACCAAGTCAGTGCCGGATCTAAGGGGGTGGGGCAAGAGAGGGCAATCGCCTCGGGCGGCAAACAGCTAAAAATAAAAGCTCCTAAAAATGGAAGTAAAATCGCATAATTGCCCCTAAACGTGTTCAAAATTTCAATATCGGCGCGCTAAGACATTTTTAATGTTATTCCATAAAACCTACCTTCATCTCAAATTCAAAACCGCACTTCAAGTCAGATAGGCAGGTCTACTGCCTTATTAGAGTTAGTAATAGCGATGCCACGGCAGGCTCCAGAGAAGATAAAATTACACTACGTGATGCGAGACAAGTTGTGGCCGTCGCGTCGACTGGTCGTGTTGTTTGACTAAAGAACGATGGAAAAGGCAGTGGGCAAAATTTAACTTTGCCCCCCATAGGACAGTTTCTAGATCCGGCACTGGCCCAAGTCGCACACTTATGACATTTGTCACGAAGTCCCAGACTTGTGATGTGCTTAAACCATAACTGCCTCCCAAACAAAATGAGCAAACTAATTCATGACATGGGCAGTTGGACACTTTAAAATGCTGACACTATAGTGAATGCTGAATATAGTTGGACACTATAGTGAGAATTGAATTATGAATTTCATTTATGACCTTTATGCATCTACGACTTAGGCCGGGATAGGGTAGGGAATCGGCCAGAGCATACGTTCAAGGTACCACCAAGGTGTAACTGAGAAAAAAAACTCAGGGTGGTCGGCCGCTGGTATCGAATCCAGGATCTTCCGAATGCTACTTAAACGCTCTTCCAACTGAGCTACAGCCGGGTTTTGAGATCTACTATTACGTCAGCCAAGCGATGTTATAAAAGTCATCACGTTTATTAAATTCAAAGTACAATTTAATCGAATGCTATAGAGTTCCAGCTTTCTAAGATTACACACTTACATTACGTGTAATCTTAGAAGTACATAAAGAAGTTGTGATCAATGATTTGTGACAGGTACTGCCAGATGTCATTGCTGTCTTAATATTGAGTGGCTACCATTATAAGTTATACCATTCTTGGTTGAATTTTTGCATTTTAATTCCAAAACAGTCCTGATGAGTTCAAGTGGCAAAGTTGTGAATCATATCGGCAGCTGTGATTAGGAGAACGGCCCAAAAAATGTATTAACAAACTTCGTTATGAGTCGATGAATAAGAAAATAGACTGATAAAGAGCTTGTTTCTTTATAAAGTAAGATTGGAAACATCCAAAACTACTAATTATCTTTTTCTAACGAGTGATACAAGATCCATCTACCTACGGTAGACTACAAAACAAAATGAAGTAGTAATTTTAGATGACTAAACGATAGATGCGGATATCATTTATATATTCAAAGCGTAGTGTAAAATGTATGTCGTTGTTATCAATGTCGCCAACCCTTTTTTAAAAAATAAAGTAAAATGAAAAAGGCGAATTTGAATCGCCTTTAACTTCTTTATTATCATGACTTATGAGATTCCATCGTCTAAGGCCAACCTATGGAAATTTATGATCCCCATTCGAGTATTCCAATTATAATCTAGAAATACCAACGTCATTTATTGAATTCTTCATGTATGATTTTAAACACACGGAACTGAGGACGGTTTCTTATAGCGGCACCAAGACTAGAAACCATCCAAAGGGGTTTCTATTCACTTACCAGCAATCAGTTATTGAAGTACAATACACGACTTTCACAGAAATTGGACATGGACCGTGGCACTTACCTACAAAGACAAGAAAACGCAATTAAACAATATGACTAGGTTGGTAATACAAGCAAACAAAAGTCAACATAACAGAATTTACAAACAATCTATCGGCCTTATTTGCAGTCAGTTTTATTTATATACAACTGGAAGAGTGAAATTGAACATTCTAGATGAAGGAAAATTATTTACCATTCTGTTTACCACGCTCCGTTAATTTGCTCAGTCTCCATTTGAAACCAAGTAGTAATTATCACGAACGTAAGAGCAGTCAGTTTCAGTTATGTAACACCTCTGCCAGCGAAAAGAAACGGTAAATGCGTTACACATCTACTGTAGTATACCCAGTGCTCTAGTCTGACGGCGAAGGTCGCTACCTACAAATAGATACTAGGAGGCTCAAGCCGATTATTCTAACTGAAAACTTCAGCAGTTTCTCCTTAATTGCAAAACGCGAATGCTAGGATAGTACTTTGAATTAAAGCTAGGAACATAATGTTCCCTTTCCTAACCTAATGACATACTTTCAAGTTAAAACAAAGGCGAGACGTAGCGTCAGAAACTAAAAAAGTCTAGTTATAAGAATTTTTCACATATAGGAAATATGTATCTAATAAAATAGCATATAAACAGATCTTTCATTTTGGTAGCGTATAATTCGTGTTCTGATATAAAGATATTGAACTGAATTATATTTATGTCCCTTAGGCATCTCAGTCCGGGAGGGGATGTTAGAAGGTAATCAACCAGGCCTAGTTAGTATATACCATTCTGCCATTTGTCTCGTATGACTGAAGAAAACTTGAGAACCAGGACCTTCCGACTGCTAACCCAACGTTCTACCAACTAAGCTACGGCCGGTCGTTCTGAAGATTTCAAGGTGGAATGCTAAGTATCTTCCGCTTTCAACACGATTGTGGACATTTTGATGACAAGTGTATGATTGATTTATGAGTTATGACAACTTCAATTACTAGAAACTAAAGTTAAACTACAAGGAAATGTAAAACTTCTCAAACTATTTTAGGTTCTGGAAATTTTGTACCACTAAAGAATAGGCAAGGAAAAGAAATTCACTTCAAATTGCTAACATTACATTTAACTGCGTAATAAAATGGCAATTATAAATATCATATATATATATATACATATCATATATATATATAAATATCATATATATATATATATATAAGCCTACGAAAAAAAGGATTAATCAGTTTTGCTTAACGCTATGGCACAGAGGATTTTTTTTTACTTTCGAATACATACGGATGCACATCGTCCAACTTTAAATTCTTGTCTTCAAGTAAAACATGATTTCATTCAAATCTCATATCTGGTGTAGTAAAAAGTAATCCATTATTTTTGCATGACATTGAAGGCTTGACTTACAATAGTTAGAATGATCCGATTTAGGTCACATATGCGCCGTTTTGTTCG
>JAGDQP010032736.1:1778-21103 GCA_022664845.1 Lepisma saccharinum | reverse complement strand
ACCAGAACGCTTTAGCACGCCGCAAATGGTGCCGCGACCATGCAACTTGGACCGTTGACGACTGGAAACGTGTGGTATGGTCGGATGAGTCACCATTCACCCTATTCCAAACCACGGGCCGTGTTTATGTGTGGAGAACGCCCAAAGAAGCGTATGATCTGCAGTGTCTCCGCCCAACTGTGAAACATGGCGGCGGCACGGTGATGCTGTGGGCCGCAATATCATGGTTTTCATTGGGTCCTATGGTCACACTTCGTGGACGCATCACTGCCAACGATTATGTCGCAATTTTAGGAGACCACTTGCATCCTATGGTCCGGATGTTGTTCCCGGACAATGACGCCATATTCCAGGATGATAATGCACCCATTCACACAGCTGGGTTGTTGCAGCGTGGTTTGAGGAACATCGGGATGAAGTTCAACACCTCCCCTGGCCCGCCCAATCCCCAGATCTCAACATAATTGAACATCTGTGGTCCATCTTGGAAACACGACTCCGGCGACGATTTCCACCTCCATCCTCTCTCACAGAACTGGCCGATGCCCTGCACGAGGAATGGTGTAATATTCCACTTGCTACCATTCACGACCTCTATGCCTCCATCCCACGTCGCATCAAGGCTGTTCTGAAGGCGAAAGGTGGCCCGACACCATATTAATCTGGTAAGTTGCACTTTCGTTCAGGTGTTTCCATTATTCTGATAAGCATCTGTATATTATAGGCTCATAAAGGAACCTATTTTAAATGGAAATAAAAGTAAAATACACTTCTTTCCACCAAGATAGGATTTCACCTTGTAAGGAAGGAATTTAACTTTCTCACCTATTGGAGCTCTCATTCAAAAGAAAAATACTTCTTATAGACCTTAAACTATAACTGAACAGAACGAAAAATTTAACACTGATTTTTTTTTCTGAGAACTGAGTTTTTGCTAAATCTAGAGAACTGTCTCCCTTCTTAGGAGTAGTATATTTAAACCTATACGTAAAATAGAAATAATCTTTACTATTAACTGATTTTCTTACGGAACTTAACAATTATTTGACTCTGAACCTTTAAAGCGTAATGATCTGCGTATTAAAGAAATTTATATTTGAATTATCAATTCATGAACTTGCCTTAAGGCCACTAAAATAGGACCCATTCTTACGTGAGTGGATATTGAGAACCCTGAAAACCAAGGGTCACTACTTTTAGCACCCCAGGTTACTACAGGTATTAAACCACAACCTACCGGTAGACTATAATGGACACAAACACAGCTACTATTCCGCTAAAAGCTAAGAACATTTTATTACTTCCAGGTCTTTTCAACCTCACTTGAAACCTTGGATCAAATTCACAATTAATACTACAGCAAAGCACTTCCGTCGACTTCACACTTGGAGACATTAACACTGGTCACTTATCTTTCGTAATTTCAAATAAACTGAAGATCTTATGACTTTCACTTATATTCCTATTAAGTATTTCAAAACTTCACAATATATAATCATAAACATTTCTAAAACTTAACTTATTAGCACTCGTTATCATATAAATCAGGATTTTCACAAAGCTTCTTTCCCGAGCTGTCAACTGATTTCCAATATGGCAGCTCCCTTCTCTTTCGCTAAAACGCGCCTTTTGTGATGAAGAGCCAATTAGCTTAGAGTGACATAGTGTACAATTAAAAAAAATATGACAGACCCGTATACATGGATTCAACCACACGGCAGTCATGTTTAATGCCAATCAAACTACAAACTGATTGCACACTACACAGTCTTCCAATCAGAAGACGTCAGATGTGGGAGTTGTGGTCTTGAACAATTGGACGAGTTCTTTGTAAACAGTGGATGTGTGAGGATACGGCAATTCCTCTCTAACGGTTGACGAAATCATGTTACAAAATTCCGCATAATTCCACTATGCACTGAATGAAGTGTGGCAACGAAACTGAGGATGGGAGAAAGAGATGTGTGTGTGGGGGAGGGAGGGGGGGCCATGAGAAGCTGTCTTCAACTATTGTATTAACTAATGCTATACGGCTGCGTCACAGAAGAGCTTTCGGTCATGGAAGGGATTTCTTTGAGAACTACTGCTGTAACACAACAATAATTCACCGCAAATTTACTGTAGTAGTT
This sequence comes from Lepisma saccharinum, assembly GCA_022664845.1. Classification (NCBI taxonomy): domain Eukaryota; kingdom Metazoa; phylum Arthropoda; class Insecta; order Zygentoma; family Lepismatidae; genus Lepisma; species Lepisma saccharinum. Next base: position 18,974 of record JAGDQP010032736.1, on the reverse strand, counting down.
CCTGTTTTGAAGAAAAAAGAATGAAGAGGAGGAAAAGATGTTGATTTATGTTTCATTCGAAAAAGATAAAGAAACAAAAGCTACAGGTAATTAAAAGCCACTAGTATTGAATTGAATAAATTATTTATGCGAGCTTAGAACCTATGTTGTCAGTAACCACTCTCAACTATTCGCAGCGTTATAGGGGTAATTTTCTTCACCACGCCAAAACAGCTATGTACCATCACCACACGAAACAACCACGAGACCCACACCCCCTTCCGCACCACACAAGGCAACCTCAAAACAACCACAAGACCTGCTACTCGCCGCTTGCCACGCTCCCCGTTTCAGAGATGACTGATTCACTGAATTGTTATTAATGTCCTAAACTATCTGGCTAGTTTCTAAGAAGGGGACCTATAGCTTTTTGTAAAGTGGGCTCGGTATCACTCCGTTTAACTTACTCAAGTGGGAACTGAACCCGTGGCCATGTGCCAGAAGAAGCGAGAGCGCTAACGTTTCGATCACCCCGAGGTCCGGCTCAGAGATGACTTGTACTCAGAAGTACAGTAGTATGGCTGGAAGTAAAGTATACCGAAATGCAGGAAGTGCACTGATGTACCGAATATGAACTGAATTTTAGTGCACAATGTTACAGAGACAATAGGTCAAGCAGCACAAGCAGCACCTGGCCAGAAACAGAAAGAAAAACAGCACTAAAAATATTCAGTAGACATGCTCCAGTTGTGCTCAATCAAACACCAAACATTTTTTAGAGAGACTGCAAACTGTCAAACATGGACGCAATTGTATCGCGTGAAATTGAATGCAGCCCACGAGTGATATTCAATTGAGTTGTTCACTGAGTTACTTTAGACATATCCCTTCAGTATGCCCCACAGAAAAGGATCACGCGAGGTGAGATCTGGTGAGGGGGCAGGAAACGAAAAATCTGCATCGAGATTGAATGGTCTTGAAAGTGATGTTGTAGAAGCTGTAAGGATTCACTAGCCGTGTGTGCAGTGGCTCCGTCTTGCTGAAACACGTGTATTAAGACAAAGTTTTTTTTTATTGATAACTTTCTTCCCGACCGCGTTTTTTTTCGTTGACACAGCATTGACCTCGTTTGACGGAATTTTGCAACTAGCAACACCACTGAGGCTTTTGTTGGAGGAAGCTTCTGGTACTCTAACTAAAACAAGTTTCACACTCCGTCCACCACTTTTGAGTACTTCCGTATGAGCGTAAATAATGCTCCACAACAAATACCTTTTGATAAACACCCAAGGCCACTATGGATCGCCTTTCACTACAGCTGTTCTATGCAGGAATTAATGTCATATTGACACTGCACTGCTCTACTTTCTTAACATCGTAAATGGTGTACATTGTTGCCACATTTCGGTATACTTTATTCCCGGCCATACTGTTTATTTGGGAGGATATGAGGAAGAAACCGACTATCTTTTGATTAAGTATCACCAGTAGTTTTTAAGATAAAGATAAGATAATATGTACTTTATGGGCACTAACAGCAGTAAGCAGGAATCCTGGGTGATCCTCAGAATGTTATACCCCCAGGGCATATCGGAATTTTACCACGTTTACACTAAGCTTAAGCTTACCTAACCTACATTTTCCGGTTTAAGGCTATGACGTAGGTGATCCAGAATTTCGGGTCTAACGGGACTGTGTTTGTAAGTCACTCTGTTCGAGATTTTTCGGTTTTGACGTCACGTAACTTTGAAATTAAAATAACCTGGCATTTTCTTAAAGGCTCGAGAATATACGTTATAAATGTAACCTAAGTTTCTGCCACTTTGAGGCCACATCATTCGAGAACTTTCGGTCTTTACGTCACGTAACTTTGAAATTAAAATAACCTAGCATTTTCCCGAAGGCTGTAGAACATACTTTGTCCTAACTTGTCACTATGTTATCGCCACCAGTATTCGAGAATTTTCGATACTTCTTTGAAATAAAAAGTAATTAAACATTTCCGCTATTTTTCCTTGCGCCATTTTCCCCGTAGGTCAATAATTAGTATATGACAAAGTTTAAAAAATATTTTTTCTAGATGCCCTCAGCCGAATCTTATATCCAGACTTAATTTATTTTTGATTACTGAAAATGTATTATTTCCCCCTAGATTCTCCTCTGTTTCTGCGTTGAGCCCTCCATGGTAAGATGCTTTTAGATGTTAATGATACTGTTTTATATTAAAACTTAATTATATTTTGTTTTATGAAAAAAATAAAATAAAGTGCCACCTTGTGCTCACCAGTATTTTGCAGAGCTCTCTCATGGAAAGATGCTTTTGATAATAAAGTTAGAATACATAAATTTTATATTAAGAAAAAATTAAATTTGAATATAAAAAATAAAAAATGTATTGTTCCCGTCACTGTTTCTACGGTGAACCCCCTCATGGAAAAATGCTTTTAGATGTCTTTTAGACGTAGTTAAATTTTAAATTTCTGAAAAGATAAATAAGATCCCTCGGTTTCACCCCTTTATTTGAATTACTTTTACAAGCTTATGTTCGTCACCTCCTTAAAAAATATGAATAATAATTTAATGTGCCGTGTTCCCGTCTTTGCCCCTGGTCTGGAGTGTGATAATTCCTATTGACCACATTACTTTGATAAGAACACATTATTAAATTTTGATTTCTGAAAATGTAATGTGCTGCTCTCGACTTCGCCACCGTTTCCGGAAAGCCCCCTCATGGAAAGAATTTGGCATTATAATAATACTATGACGTAAGGTGAGAGAATTAGAAATATTACTAAATGTAAGATAGAACACCGTGCAGTCAGCTCATTAGCTAATTTACACCTAACTTTGTTAACAAGATAAAGTTAAATTACAATTTATGAAAGAATAAATAAAGTACCCACCTCACAGCTTCGCCTCTGGTTTCGATAAGATAAGATAAAATGAATTTTATGGGCGGTAACAGCACTATGGCTTACGCCCGTCCCGATACGGGGGAAGCCCCCTTATCTTTGTCACGTCTAAAAATAGTTGTTAACTAAAATAATAAAATCAAATAAAACCTGAAGAGCTAAGGTATCGTCAGAAAAATAAATGACTGGTAAAAACTAAAGATGTATATAGTCTTTAGCTGAAGTTAAAAACGTGAAGGCTGAAAAATGGGCCTTCACAAAAATGAAATAATATTACATAAAACTTAACAGCTAAGGGACATAATCATCTCAAAGAGACGGAGATAGACCTGTTGAACGAACATACATAAAAACTCGCCGCAACATACCTGGTTCATCCCCTAACAATGACGCCATGTCATTGGAGATGTTATAACATTGTCTGAGATGATTATATCCTGGACAATCTAAAAGGACGTGACGAATAATTAAAACTACATTGCAGTTATTACAATGTGGTGGGTCCAATCTTCGTAACAGATATCCGTGTGTCAGGCGACTGTGGCCTATACGTAGGCGAAGAAAATTATTGACGTCATGTCTTTAGCGGAAAGCTATGTTTTTGTAAAGGAACCGTTAATGGCACGCGTCTTTTTAGTTTGACATACATTCCTGCTTACCAAGTCACATAGTGTCTTTATTCGAAGATGCCATATCTGTACTTGCAAGATGATAGACTAAAATAGTTGCAATGTAGATTTTTAGACAGACATTTGAAGTGACGGAACTGAGATGAAGTTGAAAGAAAATCACTAATATTTGTCATAACCGTTTCTTTTCGGAGACTGACCAACTCTTTAATATTAACAGTTTAAGATGGAAACAGTAAGGCGAAAGTATTGAATATTACATTATAAATTTTATGCACGAAATTCCATTATTTTACTTTAGTGGCACTAATATATGTTATAACCGTTTGTTTTCGGAGACTGTGTGACGAATCTCTTCAGTTTAAGCTCTAATTTAAGAAATGTACTGTTGCTAGTTGATGTAATTCAAGCGATAGTAATATAGACAAAATTGATTATTCCGCTAATATCAGGCGACAGAGGAATTTCGAAAGAATTATTCTTGATGAAAAAAGCTTGCACTTTCAGCAGTTAACTGACTACAAGAGGAACACATTCTTGAAACTGATACTAATACAGAAATCCGTTAATATAGTTCAGACATCGGAATCTTACCGCTTTGCAGAAGAAAGTTTACACTTTTCGTCATCCAAGGGCAGCACTTATCATGTTAAATATTTTGCTTCAAGGGAGATGAGAGCAATTCTAGAGAAAGTTTATAATTGGACAATCTGAATTGGCAGAAGGTGTGACCTATGAGGAAAAGAAAAGAAAAAAAATTGTGGCCTTTTTAAATAACCTAACAGGAAGTAAGCGTTTAATGAAATTTCTGGAACTAGCATAACTATGAAAATATATTGAATTGCTTTCTAATAAATGGTAGTCGTATTTTCTATTCGCCGTTATGAATAAAGATTGTCCTTATTTCTTAGCCTTGTACTAGACCGTTCGTTTTCAAATTTAAATAAATTTTCCGTTTATTTCCTAGTATAAATAAATGAACAAACCTTAACTATCATCATTTGATTTGACTTGGTCTTGCTTTGAACGTAGGAAGAAGCTGAAGTTATTACATTTCATAAAGAAGATTTTATTACCTTTTAAAAAGGCTTAAGAATTAAAGAAGTGAGCTTCACTTATGAAAGCTAATGTTATTTACATTAAAAATAGTATTTGAATGTAATATAGCTTTTTAAGCATTGTTTTTTAAAATTTTCTTTCTTTCACAGCTTTGCTGCCCAAATTTTAAATATTTTTAGAGAACAGAGATACTGTTCATAGTTTCCTTTGCAAGCATAAAGCACGAGGGTTGGGTTCTGTTTCTAATTTAAAGCATTAGGAAAACACGGTAAGTTTCCCTTTGTAGAAATAATAATTTATATGGAAAATATATCCAGTTTATAGCAAAGCTTTGCTTGAAATTACTTGACAGAACGCTTACTTAGCAAAAAACGTGTTCAGTTCCTTTGGGTAGTGATTGATTATAATAAGTGTTTTTATTATTTTTTATTATTCGTTATGCGCATACAGGTTTCACGTAATGAAGAATACAATTGGGGGAGCAATAGTTTATAATAATAATAATAATAATTTTTTCTTCCTTATTTTCATGCAGATTTCACGGATTCAAGAATACTAGTGGCAGGACTTTTAGGATACATCTGTCTTGAAATTATCAGGAGATTAGTAGCTGAGTTTATGAACTTTTTTCATTATTTACTTAACAGTAGCTTAATTTAATTCATTGATCTTCTAAGAACAGGATGGCACACAAAATCCCTGAAATCATTCTTCAACTTAGAATTTAAATTTAAATTTTTATTCATGACCATCTAAGGTTTAGGTTGGGATACGGGCTGGGCAAGGATTCGGCCAGGGCTTAAGTTAAAGGTGCTATTTCGGATGTGATTGCCCTGGAAAAACGTTGATCAAGCCGGGATGGGGAACGGGAAGTGTTGAGTGATGCAGTAGAAGAAAATACTATCGCTATTCAATATTAGGAAAGTAGAGATAAAGTTTATATCACATAAACGAACTCCTAATCGTTAATATCTTTTCGCTATGAGTCCAGGTTTACAAAACATATTAGGATTTAGTAATAATTTACAAATAAATACACGAAGAGTTCACTTTTATCCAATGAATGTGAAAATGAAATCAAGATTTCTAAATGTTCCAGCATCTTTTCATACAAATCTTGATTATAATATTTCTTCCGAAATTAATGTTTGTATTGATATTGCAAAAGGTCAACCAGTTATTTGAAAACTAATTTAAAAAAATTGAATTCGAAATTATCAGTTCGAAGAAATTAATTAATTTATCTTTGAACGTCCTCAATATGTTAAAGTTGAAAATAAATATTTTGATACTCTTCAGGTGGACTTATAGGATACGCACGGGAAAACTTACCATTTTGATTTGGAACTTCAAGCGTGACACTACATTTTAAAAGAAAATTATTTCTGGAGGCAGTGAAGAGACTTTTAATAGTACACTTTCTTCTATTGGAGGTATTCAAATTTATTCTAATAATGGTACATCACATTTTTTCAATATTCTTAATAATCGAATACATTTAAAGGAGTCGTATATGGTAGGTTTAAGTGAAATTCATATTCCTTTAACTTGTGATAGTGTTACTAGCGGACAGAATATAAAATGGTATGATGATAAGCACAAAATAACTCAAGGATATTATTCCACTGTTCGTCAATCACTAGATGAGCCGAATAAAATTAATTCAAATATAAAATTTAAATATTCAAATATTGTAACCGTGAAAGTTAATGATAGTATAAAGTCTTTACGATTATCACCCATATTAGCATTATATTTAGGTCTCAAACCTAGAATTAATATTTTAAAAAGATAGTCGTATTCGTAATCAACCCTTTTTAGACATTGGATATCCCCATCAAGTATTTGTTTATTGTAGGCGATACAAAGGTACTTCTTTTACGAATTTTAGATATGACTGATAGTAATCATGGAATAGTACAAACTGTAACTCTCCAGAATGTACATTGTTTTCAATTAGTTAAACTTTCGTTTGACACTATAGAAATACTACTAAAGGACCACGCAGGTCAAAATTTACCATTCGCATTCGGGACCAAGACCGTAACATTTCACTTTAAGCGCTCATCAAAATAAACACTCAATCAGATTTACATAGAGGTAGAGGTATACTGTACTATGCAGGACCTGTTTATCAACGGCGACATGGGATTGGAAGTTTATTTCGAGGATTTTCGATTTGCTATGCCATTCATTAAATAAGGGGCAAAAGCAGTAGGGCGGCAAGCTTTACAAACAGGAATTCAAGTTGCCGGGGATGTGCTTGAAAACCGTCCTATTAAAGAATCTTTAAAAGCACGAGTTCGTGAATCAGGATCAACTTTACGAAGAAAAGCTGAGAATAAAGTCAATCAATGAGCGGTAGGAGAAGAGCACGTAAACGTAAGGGACCTATTGCACCACCAACTTTGAAAAGACGACGTGTTTCTAAGAAAAAGAAGAGTAGAAATGTTTATAGTTAATCATGTCTTTTCTTACACCTAATAGTGCTGAATGCTGTACGAATGAATTCGATATAGTTTCTATCCCTATGACACAAACTGCTATCGAATCATCTCGTACGGCAGGGTATCGACCAATTTCTTCACTTTCATCTGAGGGACCTATAGAATTTCTTGTACCTGGAGGTGCTGCTGAATATATTCATCCTGTGCATATATATCTTTATGTCAAGCGTAAAACATTAAGGGGAAATTGAGATAATTTACAAGTAACAGCAGCAGGGCCACCAGCTGATGTGGCAGATAATGTAGCACCAGTTAATGATTATTTACATGCACTTTTTAGTCAAGTGGACGTTTCTTTAAATTATTAAATTGTTTCTTCTTCGAATGCTACGTTTTCTACGTGTTGCACGCCCCCAAAAGTGCACAACTTAATCTGTGCAAAGCATGCTAAGAGGCTGGGGTGGAAGGTGGCTCCCTAAATAAAAAATATCCTTTTAGAGCATATGATGAAATTTTACTTAATTATTCTGAAAATGCAAGTAAAACTCATTTAACCACTGGATTATGGTATAAAGATGCTGCAGGCCATTTTAATAGTCTAAATGAAAATAATGGTAGTTATTATAAACGAAAATCTCTTGCTGCTGGAATCGCTTCCATTCATGTGTATGGACGGCTCCATACAGACATTTCAGAATTAAATCTTATTCTTCCAAATAAAGCCAATCGTCGTATAAAATTAGGTTGTAGTAAAGACGCATTTTGTTTAATGGCAGCTGAAATTACATCATTTAAAGTTAAACTAGAAAACGTTATTCTCTGTTCGTCGAATTAATATTTCTGCTGATTTAGCTTTACAGTTAAATAGTTTTATGAGTCATGATACTGCAAAATTACCACTAACTAGATTTTAAAGAAGAGTACATACTATTCCTGCTAATGTCACATCTTATAATTTAGATAATATTTTTCTTGGAAATGTACCGAAGGGTCTCGTGATAGGTTTTATAGCAGACTGCATTCAATGGAAAATATCATGAACATCCATTCCACTTTCAAACTTTCAATGCTAACAAGTTGCAAGTATAAGTTGGTTCTCAATTTTTTCCTCCCACTCCCCTTACTTCAGATTATGCAAATCAACTATACATTCAAAGTTATAACACCCTGTTCTCTGGAACTAGAATATTTCATGAAAATTTAAATCAAATGGTCACATATTCTGATTACCCTCATGGATATACTCTATATGCTTTTATTATTTCTCCTACGAGTACTTTAAATGATTCTACATGGGATGTTATTAAGGATTTTCCCGTTAATCTCAATATATTATTCAGTCAACCACCAGCAAATTCTATTTCTTGCATTATTTACGCTCAGTTTGATTCTCTTATACAAATCGATAAGGATCGAAATGTATATACGGATTTAGTTTGAGATCAACCATGAGGACTGTCGTACATTTTTCAGCGTTCGATTATAATGAAGAAAATAATTTCTTACTAAAGGAGTTAGCTATTATTCATAGAGATACCAATAGTTTTCAAAGTTGGATATTTAAACCTCCCTTTCCACTGTCAAAAATGATTCCTAATTTAAGATAGGCAAATGAGTATTTTAGACAGCATGTATTCGGTTTAGAATCGATAGAAGGCGAAGTTGAATATGGGGAAGTTAAAAACATACTTACAAGGTATACCTTCCACAGTGTTAATATTTACACCCATGCAAAGCTAGTGAGGTTTTCCTTGAGTCCCTTGTACAAAGAACAGTGATTCATTAAGAAGATATTCAGTGTCCAAAATATAATACTTTGCATTTCCTTCGTAAAGTTGTGCACATTATCTTCATCAGTTTACAAATTTTCGTTGTGCATTCTTATTATCATCTACGTACTTTCCCCAGTAGCATACAAACGTTGAAAATACGTGGATTAAGGGTTAGTACCGAAACGTTATGTCAACGTTGAAAATGTAGCGAAATGTCCACCTGTTAAACGTTTTATTCAAAGTTGAATAATGGCTGAGAAGAAACTATCAAGAAACGGATTTAGTTGGCCAAAACAGAGCATGAATGTAGTCTATTGGTAAACACACATTTAGTTTTATTTTATTCGTTGCTTTTATCATGATATACGGTGTTAATTTTGTAATAGTAAATAATCCGAGCGGCTGCTGTGGGTTTCGAACATAGGAACGTTCTGCACTTCACGTAGGTGGCTCAATCACTCTTACAGTTATCCAAGAATTCACTTGGAGTGGACAGTACTCTTTTACTGTATCCTAGAAATTTCATGTTCGTTGAATTATAGTTTAAAATTCAACCTGTTTTTAACATGCAAATGAAAACATGAAAAATATAGTTATTTTCGTTGTAGTCGCTTTTAATTATAACGTTTAAGCAATTAAATTGGAAGAGTGAAACGAAATCTAGGACATAGTATGAATGATAGTTAAAAGTACGTCACATTAACGTCTTATCAAAGAAATTCTAACTTCGTTGAAATATGGCTTAAAATCAATCACTTTTCAACGTGCACATAAGAACACCAAAATTAGTTTTTGTCATTCAATTAGTTTTTAATTATATTCTTGACATAACATTAGTAACAAATGCATTACCCAAAATTTATTATACCATAGTTGAAAATTACATATTGAATACACGTTGTATTAACGTCTTATCAACGCAATGGCGTCTTTGTTAAAATATGATTAAAAATAAACGTATTTTAGTTCGACCGATAACGGTTAACCAACGAAATGAACCTAAAATCAAAATTGAATGAACGTATGTGTGCTACTGGAGTTTATCCAACCTGAAAACAGAACAGTATATGAACCAACAGTATAAGTCAAAGTGATTCAGATGTGGAGTAACAAACGTTTAAGAATTGTGCTTCAAGACTGTGGAAGTGCAACAACACTAACTGGAATATATTGAGTGGACACTTTACCGAAACAAATTCATTATCCGGCGGCATTTGTTATAAATGAAAATCCATCAACTTCACCTTGAACTCACTGGATTGCAATATATATTGATAAACATGGACGAGGTAAATACTTTGAGAGTTTCGGAAATGAACCTAAAAAACAAATTGTGAAATTTTTAAAATGAAATTTGAAATTATATCTTGTAAATAAAATTCAAATTCAAGATGAAAAATCTATTCTTTCTGGATTATTCTGAATAGTTTTTATTTATTTCAGTGTATATGGAAAAATGTATTTTCCTATTTTCATACTAAGTATCTTGAAAAAACGATGAGATTGTAAAATCTCTTGTAAAAAGTATTATAAAACAAAACGCAAAATGTAAAGAAAGATTTTTAATAAAAACTAAAACCAATTTTTTTATAATAAATCCTTTAAAGAAAACAAAAAAGGTATAGAGTAGATACATTTATATCTTAGGTTTAAGAAAAGAATTCTGAAGATTTTACAAAGAAGACAGAATAATGACAAATGGTAAGTATAAACATTTGTTTACTTACATGAATACTTTTAATAACTTCCTATGTTCACACTTTAGTATTTTTCTCCTAATTATTAAAAGTTTGTAAAGTAAAATTCTCAGTTTATAGTTAACTGTTTTCAACTTTGGTCACTATCTGGTTTTGGGTGTTCATCTTTCTCAATTAATTTATTTTTAACATGATCCAGTTTAAGTAATAATAAATTTCGAAGAAAATATTTGAAAATTTCCACACTATCAAAATCAACATGATTTGAAATATAAACATTGTAAATATGAAAAAGTTCACTGGATCCATTATCACTCGAAATGCAGGTCTCCTCAAGTCATTGCATTCATTTAGAGATCGTGTAACACAGCGATGTCTTCCTCGATTAGGTACATTATAAAAACACTCTGCACACAATAATGGACGATTGATTTTAAATTCCCAGTTTTCAATAGCTTCAAATAAACAGTCATCATCAATGTTAAAATTCACACAATTACAAGAGGTAGAAGAAGAAGCTTGTCTGTCCTGCAAAACACAATTACTAGATGCACAATATAATTCATCTTCACTTTCTGAATGAAGCACTACTTCGAAGCTCGAGGAAGATTCACTGTGACCGGGAAGAGAAGCTCAATTCTCCGGTAAAAGTCCATCGCCTTCGTCCACACTAGAATTCTTGTAAAAATACATGATGGTAGTGTTTACTATCATAGCTAAAATACAACTAGGCATAATAATTTATAACAAGCTCACGACCTACTTTCAATATCGGTCAGTTAAAAAGTTCTAGAAACATCCACGTTCGAGAAAGTCCAAAGGAGGCAATCAGTTATATGAAAAGGAAGTCAACGTACTTTCCAGCAATGCTGTAGCATGAAGCATGAGAAAATGCGAGACATAAAAACAAAAGAAGCTCAATGAATATCTGAAGAGAAAGGAATGTTCTAAAAGTTCCTATAACCTACTTTTCCGAGGAATATTCAAGAAAAACTGTGCATGTGCAGATCATGACATCGAGCATAAAAATGGGAGACACAAAAATTGTTGTAAAAGTGAAGTTCTCCAGCACCCTCACGGGGAAGGTGTGCCCCGTCTTAACGCTCGCCAAAATTAAGATGATTCGCTCTTATAAATTAATGGATTATCTTTATTACCGGGTTCACGTGTGCGTGATAATCAGCGCCAGCAATTCTTAATTCAATTCTCAATAATTATAATATTAAATTTAGGTGACGTCATCATAGAAAGATCTAAATACACTTCCATTCCCTCTATTACACGTTTAAGACGTGGCATAATGATGGAACATCAAAAGATGAGAGAGTTAAGTTATGTCTGCATAGAAAGATCAGGAATGAACTGACCTCAAAACTCAGGTTACGTCAGCATGGGAAGACCTGGAATCATCTGACCTACAAATACAGTCCCGTTAGACCTCAAAAAGGAGGTCACACACCTAAAAAGGAGGTCAAATACCGTTATGCCCTGGGGGCCAAAAATTCCGACGATTACCAGGGATTCCTACTGCACTATGGCTTACGCCCGTCCCGACCAGTAGTCTTTGTTGAGACTAGAATTAACCTTGGAAATCTTTCATTCAGGATGACCGATGAACGTATATTTATGGGTTTGAAAATCACACTCGCTGACAGACTCACTTTGTAGCCCAAATAATAGTCCAAAATGGGTCCCGAGCATTCAAACTGACATAACCGACACCTAATCTAGTTTTGTATGGTTCAGACATTTTCAGACACTCCCTACAAGAAAACTACTAATAGTTCTTTTGAAAAATCATTTGCTTTAGTAGTACGACCTATGGAGTAGTACCCATAATTACCTGTATTTATTTCAACGAGAAACGAATAAATTACGGCAGTTTACAACTTAAATATAAATCGCATTTTATTGCACTGGATCTAAACAAAATTATTATGCTTCAATTGAGAGAAATGGATAATTCTCTTCTCTCTTCGAGAAGTCCCAAATCGGAAGCAAACCCGGGAACTATTTTATACGTTCAAATATAATTGAAGACCTGAAATGAAAAACATCCCAAGTTCACTTTTTTTCTTATTTGCATTTTTTCTGTTCGTCGGTATCTATGTTTCAAGGGCTATCCACTTGCATAAATATTACATCCTAATCCCACCACAGAAACCCTTTTCTAACACAAAATAATTTCCGCTGAATATGATGCTGACAAATATACTCCGGTGGACTTGGGATGTTTTTCAATTCAGGTCTTCAATACATATAAAGTTCGTCGACATTCCTGGGTTTGGGTTCAGTGGTACCGGGCTAATGCCGGGATGGTACCCACAAAACTAAGCCCTGGCCGATTACCATTCCACACTTTCTCCCTTATCTCACTTCGGACTGAGCCAAATGTGACTAAAGTCGATAAATAAATTGAGGCTAAATAAAGTGAGAGAGGGAGCTAAGACACATAGTCAATAAGATCGAGATTACTATTTACTTTCATTCTCCTGACCTATGTCTGCTATTTGATTATCACTATTTGTTGTCGAATTGACCCAGGAGCCTACATCCGACAACAAATAGCCATAATCAAATTGCGGACAGAGATCATGCGAATGAAAGTATATAGTAATCTCGACCTTATTGACTTTGTGGATTAGCTCCCTCTCTCCAGATGCCTCAATCGTTCAATCGTTGTCATTTTCCACAGAATACAGAATCATGTAGTGATCAATCTGCAATACTGTGAAATATACAATGTAATTTCCCTGAAACCAAATGAAGGCTTGAATTACACAACATCCCAAGTCCACTTTTTCCGTATTTGCATTTTTTCTGTTCATCGGTATCTATGTTCCAAGGACTATTCATTTGCATAAATATTACATCCTAATCCCACCACAGAAACCCTTTTTTAATACAAAATATTTTCCTCTGAATAGGATAACATACGGAGACCGTGGACTGTTTTTCGTTCCTCCTGAAAAAAAATACTCCGGTGGACTTGGGATGTTTTGTAATTGAGGTCTTCAATTTTGACAATAAGGGTGCGTAATCATGTGCAAGTCTAAATAAGAGAACAAATATACCTTACGCTAGATGGAGTGGAATGAGAACTTTTACATTGTTCCAGCTTTAAACCCAATCTGAAAACTTACGTTCAATAAATGTCTGTACTTACATCACATTTGCTACAGAGATGTTATCTTAAACAAAATATGAAGATCTAAATCAATTAAATAATCAAATCATTAACGCCAAATGTGTAAGCAACTCTTATCTTGAGAATTGATTTACCAAAACATCGAACTCGAAATGTTCTCTTTCTATTTAGATATAACTAAATTTAAACATCCTGAGCTTCCGTTCGTTTTAAAATGCATATTAATGACAGGAAAATCTTCAAAGCACCAGAACATTTGACATTTTTTTGATGTAACATGTTTTTCTATGACAAAAAAATATGATTTCCAGTTTTCGTAAATGTAATATTGTTTGGATAACATTCATAAGGGGGGTTATCAATTTGATTTATTGAATAAAAATGACTTTTAAGTCCTGTGAAGTAGGAAGTCGATAAATTTTCCCATTGTAACTCGGACAGCAATAAAAACGAAGATCGTATCTATTACATGTTCTTGTCAAACGGAACAGTTCTCACTAATGGTAACATTTTCCTGTTCTGTCAGATCAACGTCACTGCGTATTGTCAGCTTTTGTTGGAAAAATAGATCTATTTGATCATTCTGAAAGGTCTATAGAGGAAATTGAACGTTGGTTTCATGATGTAATATTGTCATTGTAACGTACAGGACTACGTATGAGAAGCGCCAATTTATAATTTTTCTCCTCTTTTTCTCTTTCAAAATAACATACTCTTGTCCAGTAGAGCAAGGATAAAATTAAACACGTATGGCCCTAACTACCACCCGTTACTACATCGAAAGATATATAAATCCAAAACGATTCATTATTGAAGGTATTGGAACTACAATGAAAGACTTCCGAATGAAAAATGTCAAACTAGAGATATCAGAATGGTTTGTTCAGAGCAATTCAACTGGTAATCAATCCTATAAAATTAAACTAAGATTGTGATAATATCTTTCGGAGATAGTTAAATATAACTATACAATCAAAGCCATTCTTAAACACATCAATGCCAACTAAGGTAGTAATATGGTTTGAGGTGTTAGGCTATCGTCTCTAAGGTTGCGGGTTCGGACCCCGCCCGGGGCATGGATGTTGTGGATTTTAATCGAGACGGGCCGAAGCCAAAGATACTAAAATGGCCCATATAAAATAAACTTTAGAAAGACTTTTTTCTAATAAAAACACATAAATAAAAAAATTAACCGTAGGAGAAAAGAACGATCTAGTAATACAGAGAGGTCACACGTTCAATTGTAACATCATTAGTGTATAATGTCGTTACTGTGAACTTACGTATCCAGTAAGAAGTGATTATCAGTCGTATTTTGAATAAATGTAATTAAAATACAAGTTTACACAGAAAGAAATAAAATATTTCCGATGACCAAATGTGAACAACCAAATGATTGGTTTTCAACATTACGTAGAAAACCCCTGTTCCATTTAATAGGCATACTGATTAAATTTAGTTATAGTACATCATTATATAGATTCAAATTTACTCTATTAAGACAGTAAAACTTTAAATTCAACTAGCGATTTAAATAGTCAGGGAACTTTTGATAATTTTGTTCTGTTCTATGTCTTATAAATTCAACAGGAGTTTTCCGAATTTTTTCGAAACATCCCTGGAAACCATATGCCCTAAAATGTCCAGTAACTTGGCTAATAAAAAAAACACTTTTTAAAGGTATCACAAATCATTAGTTTGAGAAAAAGTATTCAAACACCGAAGTAAATTTAAAAAATAATTTGTTTACGCATGACTAAAAATAAAAGCATGCGGCGCACCAATTGAAGAATTTATAAAGTGACTATATGAGAGAGCGCTCCTTGCTTTTCTTTTTAGTCATGTATAAACAAAATTATTTTTATACTTTTTCGTACGAATTGTTTAAGAAAAGTATGTCTTAAAAAGTGTTTATTATTATTTTTTTTTAAATTTACTTCGGTGTTCGAATACTTTTTCTCAAACTAATGATCTGTGACACAATCCTAAACTGATCTGCAACCCGCTAAACTCCTTATCGTGGCAGGTTAGTATTTATGGTCCGTATTAAAAAGAAAAATTAAAATACGCTTTTAAAATATATAAATATATGCAAGTAACCTTGGCATATTCTATTGTCGCCCGACTTACGTCTCTGTGCAAAATTGTATCATTGTATGACGTCGGGAAATGCGTTAAATTAACGTTGCAAGATTTGAGGACACCACGAACCATTGTGAACTAAATAAAACAATGTAATAAAAAACAACTATTATTCATTTTTCATTAATACTAAGAGCAAGAGAAAAAAGAAGCTAGAGTGAAATTTGAACAAGGGTTACTCAGTAACATGTCCAGTGTCTTATCGACTGTTTTAATTATTATTTTTGTCTATTTTACGATTAGTGTGTTTATTTTTTGTTTATTTATATTCTACGTACCCCAATCACACACACGAACATTTCATGGCTTGGCGGGATTCGAACCTACTACGTTGGAGTCGTAGGTCTGACGCCTCAGACCGCACAGCTACCTTAGTTGGCTGCCGACTGGACTAAACTGCCAGACTTTGAAAACAATAGATCCAGACAGTATTGAGGTTTAGAAATACGTTGTTAAGACCCCGAAAACACAAACTAAGTTACTCCTATGACTTACGCCACGTTCTAATAATTTTTTCTACGTATTTGTCAGTTAGGAGAATCAGAATCCTCATTCATTGAGAATATGTTCCATTTCTATAAAAGTAAGCCATCAAGATGGTGACAGGAAACAATTGACTAACATTAGACATGTTGTTGCGATAAGAAAGACTTTTAACTTTCTGCGCATGTGCATGTGAATCAATCTGAGACTTCCCAATAAGGTAAAAGAAATTACTCGGTGCCTTTGAAGGATTAGGGCTTATTTTCAAGAAATCTTACGTTGCTTGCTTTGCTTGCGATTTGGGTGAATAGCCAATTGGAACACTTGTTACACCTTACAGTAAAACACGCGGTAAAACACGTTTTTCAATTGGCTACTCACCCAAATCGCAAGCAAAGCAAGTAACGCAAGCTTTCATGAAAATCAACCCTATAGCAAGTATTGATATTTCTCTTAAACATTACGGGATGTATCAAGGGACGTTCCCTGGGAAGCGTCGTCCTAGAAGACAATGGGTTTCTCTCGTAGCGTGGGCATCATTATCTGGTTCTTACCGGATGCAAGTGACTTATCCAAAAGCTTGCGGTTGTGAATGTGAAGGATTCCATGAGGTAACATGTTTCTTGCACATTGACCAAAAACCAGGAAGCTTTGATATAGAATTTCTTTCATAATATGTTTGGATAACTTATGTTCTTTTTTTCATGTCATTGGTGGATGTGATTAGCTAACTTAAAGTGGTAAATGAGTTTAAACATGTAAAAAATAATAGGATTGAAAAAATAGGGTCTTGACTGTGGCTAGATCTTGCACAGTAATACCACCTCTGCTATAGCTCCGGCCTGATCCAAAGTTGCCTAAAAGCCTTAAAATTAAATTTGAAAAATCTGCCATAGCTGAGATAACAGACGACATTCGATATGCGCTT
>JAGDQP010032735.1:0-11924 GCA_022664845.1 Lepisma saccharinum | reverse complement strand
CACATCATATATCTAACCACAGTAATAATGGACTCGTACCATGTGAGATTTGTAGTGGACAGACACCGTGTGCGTGGGTTCTCCTGTTTTCTCTCAATTTCGTTATCCCACCAATCCTCTCATTATCATCTTTTGCTCTGAACCAAAGTTACCTAAAGACCTTAAAATTAAATTCAAATTCAGGCAATAATGGCTGTGGCTAGAGGACGTTCGTACTTATTAAAGTATTTAAACTGGCTGCTTGTGAAATTGCCCCATGTTCAAAATTAGAAGGAGTTTCCCCCCTTAATCCTTACACCCGTCGTTGTAAAAAAAAAAAAAAAAAAAAAAATCTTCGTTTTCCTTCCTTTATCCAATGTAGGAATTTTGTCTAAATCCAAAGTGTGCATTTCTAAAACATATGAAGTTCTTTCAACTTGAAACATTATATTTCAACTTTAAGGGGTGCCCCTTTAACGCTTACGTCCAACAATATATTAAAATTAAATGTCTTCATTTTCCTTCCTTTATCCATTGTAGTTAGGTGTGGATTTCGACCGTAGCCTGGCCAGGCCAAGAGTTTTCAAAAGCCTGACCGAACAAGCAAAATTCTGATATGGTTCATTATTAGCGTCTATTTTCATTTTGTAGGTAAACAGAAAATTCTTTGCTACATGGGTCAGAATACAATTTTATGTTGTATCAGCTGAATATTAGGAAGTTTTTGATTGTAGTTAATGGCAACTTAACGCGTTTGCTTTGTCATTTGGACCTTTGAATTACTAAATTTGACGTCTTACCTGTATAGTATTAGCCGTTAAAGAATAGTAACAGCCTTTCTTTCTCCACCTAGAATGTTGCATCTAGGGATGCATAGGCATTCTGCTGAATTTTTCCTGTAGTTATCTGCCTTAATAACAGTGAAAGTCTGTTTGATTTTTTAAACTGGCGTGATTTCTAGTTCTGAGTTCAAACTGTCCTGCAGTAAGTCCATCACATAGTATCAAGTGTGGAATTCTTTACTTGCGGCGACGGCATTTGATTTTGTAGCTTTTCGAATAAGAAGTAGTTAACCTGTAATATGTAAGAAACCCTATGTTAAATGAAGTTAAAGGTTTGAGGTGAGAGTTACGGTGATAGGGTGCAGTGCAAGCCTGTGTGGTCTAGTAGCTAGGGGCGGCGTAGATTCAAACCGTGCTTACCGCAAACGATCCTAAATAAGGTTGTTCCTGTTTCTCTCATTCACATCAATCTGTCTGGTGTAAGCCAGGGCCACTTCTTTGTGGGCATACTTAGTAAATGTTAATTCCAACTAGAAAGGTAGCATTAAAAATAGGAGTAACTTCAAAAGAATTAATAATCCACTGTATTTTGTTCAGTCCACCGAGGTTCGTGGGCTGATTTTTTTTTAAAAAAAAATAGAGGTGTGAACAGTAGTGTGGTCGAAGCAGACTGGTTACGAGGCGAGCACACAACAGGAAGTTGACATGCGACGTCACCTTGTGATGGAATGGAAACAAATATGACGTCATTGTCCCCTGAGCACAGAGACTTTATGCTGCTTTCCGAGAGTGATCTTCAACAATATCTGCCAAAGTGGATCCGTTATCGTTTAGTTTGCAATGTCATAAATGTTACCCTAATATTTTTTCATGTACTTATTCGAGCTTGCTTAAGAAACTGATATGATGGCATTCTATGCTTTTCAATATACATTGCATTGGTTTTCAATACGTGCTTGCACAACCCTGTTTTCTCCTTTTATTCTTAATATTTAAATCATGTTTGTACACTTTTCTATTCATGTTTTTTTTTTGTTTGTTTGGCCTATGTAGCTATT
Organism: Lepisma saccharinum; assembly: GCA_022664845.1. Classification (NCBI taxonomy): domain Eukaryota; kingdom Metazoa; phylum Arthropoda; class Insecta; order Zygentoma; family Lepismatidae; genus Lepisma; species Lepisma saccharinum. The sequence goes on along the minus strand of JAGDQP010032735.1, from coordinate 10,105 downwards.
TCTTTCCGCATTCACATCTTACTTTATAAATATCTGACTTATCAAACTTCTCAAGTGTCTCCTTTTTTGTATTATACCAAAGAATGGCTAATTTTAATGCCTCGTTTAGTATCTATTTTCATATGGTATCAGACAGATTGTGAGTGCTTTAGGTCAAATACAGTTGTGTAAGTGCAGTCCGGAGTAGCTGATTCGGTTCTATCAATTAGTGGTTTCTGATTATTCTGCTGCACATCGTTGGCAGTGTCGATAATTTGTCGTACGCATTTAAGAGAATAGTCATTAATTAATGCAACGTATTGAAGCAGTTGTAATTTTACTGTACTTGTTGATGAGTAAAAGACAATATATATATGGTCTATGTGCAGAGTTAATCTTTATATGTAGGTCTTTTCCTGTCTGTTCACTCTTGTGTTCAGTGAACTGTTTTTCTCCTATGTACTGATGATGGGTTAAAATCCGTAATATATATAGTGAATTATCTGTGTTAAGTGTGAATTTGTGCACCTGAATTCCCATAGGATACAGCGTAAGTATAATTCCTTTCCTGTCTATTCATAGTTAACCTATCAGATTGCCTGGCCGGCCTAGTCCTATATGTACTAATATAATACATCCAATCCTTCCTTAAGATCCGCACCTACCTCCAAGCGCATGGACCCCATGAGGGCTGTCGCTTTCCACTGTCTCTACACTCTGTCGTGACAATCCCAGAACTCCTAAATTTTAACTACTTCCCAAAATCCATAAACCTTGTAATCCCGGCAGACCCATCGTTTCAAGTATTGGCTCTCCCACTGTAAGAATCTCCGCCTTCCTGGACCACCATCTCCAACCATTTGTCCACGCTCTCCCTTACTACATCGAGGATACCAACCACTTCCTCTCCACAATACATTCTATCTCTGATCCTCTCCCACCTGACACCATCGTAGTTACAGTCGACTTGACGTCACTGTATACCAACCTTCCCCACACCCATGGCCTCGCTGCCCTGGAACACTTCTTTGACTCACGCCCCAGTCCTCGTAAACCCAGTACACCATTTCTGCTTCAGCTAGCCCAGTTTGTCCTCACCATGAACAACTTCACCTTTGAGAACCACAATTTCCTGCAAATGAAAGGCACAGCCATGGGCACTCGCATGGCCCCTTCCTACGCCAACCTTTTTATGGGACGCCTGGAGACCCAATAACGCAAGTCCACACCTCTCAAACCCCTCACCTGACTTTGCTGTATGGACGATATTTTCTTGATCTAGACCCACGGACAAGAGTCTGGAAACATTTCTGCAAAACCTCAACTGCGCTTTCCCCGTCAAGGTCACTTGGTCCTTCTCGAGGGAATGCATAACTTTCCTTGGTGTGGATGTCTGGCTGAAGAACAATCTACTTGAGACAGGCGTTCACATCAAACCTACCAACAGTATGCAGTATCTCAATTTCAACAGCTCTCATCCATACCATACCAAACGTTCTCTTCCATACGCTCTTGCTGTCCGGGGCTCCCGCATCTGTTTCTCTGATAACCTACTTCAAAATTATTTCAGTACCCTCTCCTCAGCTCTCACAACAACAGGTTTCAAAATAAAGTATACCGCAAACCTACAGCAGGGGATCAATATATACATGCCAAGTTGTTCCATTCTAAGCAAATAAAACACAACGTTTGGTTTAATTTCTTCTTGCGAGCTGTGCACCAACAAACATGAAACTAGAAAATGAAATCCAGCAAGTGATCAATATAGGCCAAAGTAACAGATATCACAGAGCAGAACTCCTCGGATGGAACAAGCAGGCTAAATTACGTTATACACAAATTAAACAACAGGTTAACGACAAAAAAACAGAGAACCACAAATGGGTTAGTTTCCCTTCCTACCCACTAACTAAACAGCAGATTAAAGAAAATATACAAGGAAAACAACCTTAAACCAATATCGGTCCCACCCGTTACCATGGAGAAACATTTTACGTCATTTAATGCGAACCCACCGACTCGTTTGATAATGCGAACCCACCGACTCGCGAGATATATCACGAGTGTATTTATTTGTCTGATATTATTGTACAAATAGAACTAATCAAATGCAGAAGAATATTAATTTATCTTGTGTATTGTATACGATTATTTATTATATTTTACAGCGTGTGACAGACTTAATGGTTTCCCAAACAAAGTTCGATGCCGATGCGCTTGTGAAATCGCTCCAGGGACAAGTGGAACACATGATACCTTCAAACAGAGAAGTATTCAACACTGTACAATTACAGTTGATAGATCCAGTAATACCTCGCGGAAAGCACGAAGTAATGACACAAACTGATGGACGAGTAGTTGTGAGTTGTGAGCAAAGACGCAGTGATCCGTTCAATCCGGATATTGATCCTATTGGTGTGGGTATTGGACCAATTCCACGCAATCCTCGTGCACCTAGTGCTGGTTTTGATGATCACTGGTAGGCATACTTTTTTTTTTAATAAATAAAAATGTAGATAACTTCTAGTGAAGCTTGAGTGCTTGGTATTCTTAGTGCTATGTTTTATTGACCTATTCGTATGTCAATGCAAGTGGGGTCGCTTAGTGTCCACTATGCGTTATGTGAAGTAGGATGTTTGGCGAACACCATTCAAGAGTACATAGTAGCAAGGTTATATGAGATGATTTAGTGTGTACATATTGACTAAATAGCATAGATGCTGTACATAGGGCTGAAGTTGGAGAAATATTTTAGACGAAACGGTTCAGTTATAAACCCATAAATTTATAAACAGATTTTTGAGTGGCAAAAGGGATAAGCAATGTAACTTTTAAGTTGAAGCATGTGATTTAAGAGCGTCATAGCAATGGCTAAAACACGCGTAACCAACAGCAAATTAAATACTTAAAGAATGGCCGCTAGTGGTGAATTATTTATCAAGAAACAAATATATAAATCGTCATAACAAGAATGCAAGATTAAACTTATTGTCAAAATATATTTCAAAAGCACTTTCGAGATTATTGCGTCTGCATTCCGGTACTCTCGAAGCTAGATTTTAATTATGCCGGAACTCCGTTCCGGCCCAACTTCAGCACTGGTAGTACTGTATTTCAGCTAAGGTTGCTTGTTTTTATTTTGCCGCTGTAAACTAATCTTAGGCTTCCGTAACCGCTGCCTGAGGACGTTCCTTACCATAAACGAGACGTTAGGTATAATAGTGTAATATAGTGCACTGAAGATCATTGGGAGTTACCTACCTTAAACAAAACATTTTTAAGTAAACTCACTTGCGCAAGACTTTCAGTAAGCAAGTAATCTACTTGTAAAATACCTTTGTTTTTATTTTTAATCTTTGTATTACTATTTATTTCATTGTAGTTTGTATAGCTCATATTGATGCCTTATTTTCAGAGTTTCTAGATATCCATGCCGAACTTTTTAGAAGCTTCTGCCTTCGGTAATAATACCTGCTAAGTTTGCTTTCGTCTCTAAATAATAATAATAATAATAACTACCTATCGATTAATTATGAACCTTATCAATTAGTAAATTTTGAGAATATAACGTATTCAGTTTTTCTCTCTACTGGACAGTCAGCTACAACATACGTACATCGTTTTGAGAGTAAGCCATCAATGTCAACCGTACTGCTATACGCCTGGCATCGCAGTTACTTTTTTACTTTTTGAAAGACACGTGAGATGAACCTGTTACACTGTCACAAGTAGACAAGTTTAAAGTCAATGCGATCTATGTCGTTGTTTTGTACCAACGAGAGAGTCTATATCAGGGTTGAAACATATTAATTTTAGCCTCAAATCGCTCTCTACACGAAGTTTGTTCGTCTATTTGTTTTCCAGAAACAGCAAACTTGAAAAGGCACGTTCACACAAATAAGTTGTAGTAAATCCCATCAAATGTGTCAATATTAGTTTTGATATTTCCGGGTATGCTCCATTAATACTTTAATCCAGAAGGGAATTAAGCTTGTTTCTTGGATTCAAAGATAAATTACACGATAAATTCATTAATGAGTCTTCTTCAGCCGATGCCAGTTTCACTTTTTTTTTATATGGTCCGCTTCAAATAAATTTTTTTACAATTTTTATGTAATATCGCACTACGTTTGCCTAGTAAAATGTCGATTGACTGTTTAATAATAATAAAACATGTAGTTGTTATATTTTGTCACGATTTTTTTTTAAAAGTAGTAACATTTATCGGTTATATTTTTATAGCAGACAAAATTATGAAGATATTTTTGTAAACCTGAACTTCTAGGAAAACTTTAAGTTATATAGTACAGTAGACATAAAGTAACAGATAAGAAGTCAACAAGGAAAAGGAATGAGTTGAAACACACCCAACCCCACTACACTAGAGACTATTTCACAGCTGTCTTCCCAGTGTTGCCATAACCTAAAGAACTGATACTGGAAAACACTACATGAAAAAAATAATGATTTACAAGAGGATGTTTCATAGCACTCTTCTTACATCTTTACAATTATGTTTCTTCCTCATCAGTTATGGAATAGATATGGAATCACTTGAAATAGTATACAATTAACACATATTAGAAAACTGCATAGAAACACACAAATATAATGTACGGCATATGTATATAGCTAACGTTACATACAATGTTTTACTTATTTCACATTTAACATGTCACAAATCATCACCGATGGTTCGCGCATTTAAACAAGAAGTTAAGGCTATGAAAGGCTTGAATAGAAAGCTGAAAAGTAAACGTCTACAAAACAAAGAAATATTCTATTTCGCTTATTTTCCTTCCCTGGTAAAGTGTATAGTAGATATTTTGACATAACAAGTTGGCTTTGGCTGGGTGAATATGATTCGTACTGCCAACCTTAGATATCATTACCATACGACAAGTAGTAATAATACGTCGTATATTGGTACAAGGTAAACTTTCCCGGTATCTTCTTTCTTGGACATTCCAGAACTACGGAGGGATGTTTACAAAATAGTCTTTTTCCTTGGAAACCAGCAAACCAGGACTTTTGGATTTTCAAGCCAGAGAGACCTTTCTTTAACGACATCGTTACCAGTTTTGAATGTCACAGACATAACAGTTCCGGGGAAGTTGGATGAAGCTGTTGGTGTTAAGGCTTCAAACATTAAGGATAGAAATGTAGTGTGAAGTTAGAACTAAGTGTCTTCACACAAAAACCTTCTTTAAAGTTTTTACACTTTGCACTCACTCACTTTAAGTTAGAGCTATTTTACAGAAAGACTACATAATTTTCCCGGATACTCAGCAGCAGGGTCGCAGTATTATTGTGTTATCCGGTGACCTCATGTGAAGTAAAAAAGTATCTTGTCTTCTACAAAAGCATTTTAACCGGCTGAAGGAAGAACTTCACTCGTGACAATATGATGAAAAAAGATATAGTTGTGCGTTGTTACCATGCAGGATGATATCCTCGTAGAATACTCAAAACGATATACATAACAGTAACACGCATAGAGTGAACATGTTTGTAACTTAATTTCAATGATTTTTATAGCATATAAATGCATATTTTTGCAACTTTGATGCAAGTCGTGTGTATTTTAGTGCATATCGTTCCAGACTCGAGTCACCAGTTGACAATCGTACTCAGAAGGCATTGCTGGGTATATTATTATTCTCTGATAATGATTAAGAACGCAATCAGATTCATTACCTTCTCTGCTTATATGGACTCACGCCCCGTGATATTGTGTTTAAGGTCGCGGACTTGGATCAGGAGAGGAGACACGCAGGTTTGAATCCTGCTTGAAGTATATTCCATGATTTTCCTCAGTTTCTCTATCCATACGTGTTCTCCAAGATACGTCATCTCTCAGACAGGACAATCTGAGACCTTAGGTCTTAGTCAACTGTTAATATGTAAATCAAATTGAATTAAATTGTGCTTTTTGATTTCATTATCGATCTCGCTGTATTAATATGGTATTCTGGTTTCAGTGCGTATGCATGTTCGCGAAGATGGTAATTATAACGATGTTATCAAAACTAAGTTTGCAGAAACTTTTTTTTTCTTTAATTTTTGTTCGTATGCGTAAATTTTAATTATAACTGTTTCAGTCACAAATAATGATTTCTATATTTGTATTTATGTAACTGAATTCTTTACGTCCGAGACCGAAGGAGTCAAAATTTAGTGAATTGCCATAAGGCTAAATTAGTAATGTTTTGTTCCCGCTTATCAACGTAAATGTCAGTCTTTTGCAGTTACCGAGTATGTAGGTTCCAAGCGAAGTTGGATAAGTTGCCTTTAAATCAAAGTCTAAAGCATAGTTAAACAACCATATATGTATATATTTGAGATCATATTTAATGCCTCCAATATTCCTAAATTCCATTATTTTAATCAGAAGGCCTCAACACTTTACTCACTTAGTTAATATTATTAAAAATACAGCGACATCTCGTATTACAAGATTGTTAATTCTATAAACTGTCTAACATATACAAATTCAGCCTAAACTCCTCCTTTTTTAATGCTTGTCGGTAATCGCTTTGTTTTCCCATACTGTTCTAAATGTTTCTAGCACACTAAAGCAGAATACTTTCAGAAGCATCTAGTGGAGTTTTGAACTAGTAAATGTCTTCCACTAGACCATTTAGCATAAACGTTTAAATGTTTCTGTACTTGAGAACTTCTTCAGTCTTCAATAGAATGTACATTGATATTGTAATGGCCCTCATCGCCGAAGATCTCATTGTACCGAGATAATAAAATCTAATTCCCTTGACATTTCTTCGTGTCGCTGCTCTCTGCCTCCCGAACTCCCGCACCAATATATTCAATACGTTTTGAATTGTCAGCGATTTACCCCATGTCTTTCGTGGATGTATGTTATAATATAAAGATCATCCAGCAGAAATATTTCAGGATATATGATCAAAACACCATGACTGAAAAGCGAAACTGAAAACATTTCTTGGTAACTAGTTCTAATTGTTGCAACTACATTGCGTCGCTAAATAAAATGACAATATTCTTTTAATTGTTTATGTAGTACAGCAATAAAAAAACGGTAGAAAGCTAATTTTTACTGTTTAGTATAACTTCCTGGATTTCTTGATACATTCATTTTCTCATGGAGTGGGAGATACCGAAGATTTTTTTATCATGTGCCTGTGGGTGAAGAGGCGCGAATGGGATACTTTTTTTTACTTAATTTTTTTATGGGTTAGACAAGTAGATGTGACATGAACTAGTCACGTATCTGAGTGATGATATCCCTTGTCGAACCCTTCGGGATAAAAGTAGCGATTAGAGCTGAGGTGCCATCCTGACATTCCCCTGGTGGAACCTTGGGAAGTTTCAGTCAAGATTTGAACATATTTTAGTCTTCCATAATCCGCTACATTAAGCATAGTATGACGGGGGCTTGGTTAAAATGCTTCTTCCACTGTCTCATTTGAATGTTAATAACCTAGGTTTTTAAATATACTTTTTTAAGTTAAGGTTTTCGTTCAAGAAATTCATTTTCAAATTTATATTTTATGTCTTCAAATAATTTTATTCGTGTTTTATTAACTTTATTTTGCTGGTTGCCTTTTGTTGTTCCTGTCATTATTGTTGTGTCTGTTGATTTGAAAATTCAAGCACTGGTTATTAGACAGTGTGGCATGTTATTAAATTTTCTCGAATTTGTTTTATTGCTTTCATTAAATACCTTTTATTTTGCTGTAAGAGTCCGCGGTATTTATGATGATATCTCCTTCTTTATGTACTATTTTATTCGTTTCCGGCAATTTTATACAAAGTATGTTAATCAAGCGGAGGGGATGGATATATTTGTAAAAATAGTTCAGTTGCATCAGGGTTGACAGATATCTGAAGAACCTTAGAAAAATTTAATTTAATTGTAGTGATGAAGAAGATGGAAAGGTATTAAGTTGCTGGTAGTTCATAAAATAAATAAAAGATATAAATTGTACATTCGTGAGAACAAAATGGGGATTTTCTATTCTTTGCTAATAGAAATATCTTCTATTTTTTAAAAAAACCTTGAATGTACTCCTTACTTTTTCTTAATGAATTATATTAATGTTTAAACTAACTCCTATTTTGTGAATATTTTAATGTATACTTGATTACAGTGACTGAAGAAAAGGGAATATCATAAGAATAAAAGTATTTAACGAACATTTACCATCCATGTCTGTCCTTGGCAATACCTTTCCTATTAGTAACTTTCAAATTTTCGACAGTTCTCATTTGTTATCTGGTGAGGTAACCCGAAGATATAAACGTAGACTAAAGAACTTACACCGTCAAGAAAGTTCGGAACGCAGTTTTTTTTTTAAGTCATTCGAGTTTGAATTTTTATTTATAGCCGTTAGGCACCCCAAGCTCAGGGCGGGAGGAAGGTAGTCAGCCAGGGTAGTCAGTCATGTTCGATACTTGCGTCCTTTCTTTGTGCCACGCCCCTCTTTTTTCGATAGTGTTTACCTAAACAAACATGTGTTCAGGGTATCTACAGGTCATAAAAGTCATGAAATTGAGTTTCAATTAATGAATTTTGTCAGGTATGCCTTGTAATTTTTAAGGTACATTTGCCATTTTCCCAAATGTTCAGAAAAAAATATTCTCATACATTTGAAACATGTTTGATATTACGAATTTTTAATGTGTTAAGAAATATGGGTTACCCAGGAGACTCATTTCGTGTGAGAGTTCGAGTATGGCAGTCCCAGGTTCCCTGCCTGGTCGCAACAATTCATTATCTTTTACTGTATGCAAAAGTCATGAATTTGGTTTCTGTGAATTCTCTAGACAACCTATGGGATACTCTGTGTTTCGTAGGGACTATAATTTACACGACTTGATCAGAAAATCAAAACATTTTACCTGGAAAATGTGCTAAATAGACCTGATAAACCTGGTAAATCAGAATAGAAATGATCGTCATTAAGGAGGCGATGCAGATCCTAGGTATAATTATGCGATGCAGTTCTGACTGAATTTTCCCCTAGTTTTCGATATGTCACACCAAGTATATATCGACACGATACCTTACTTTCTCCACCGTGAAAGCTCAGAAAATCTATCTTAGTTTGTGTATAATTTTTTTTTTTTTTTTTTTTTTTAAAGAATATATGGTGCATACGTTGCTTCGTAGTTTTCAGTGTGATTAAAGACTACAAAGGAACGTAAGTATCGTACATTTTAAATAACGGTCTTCCATGCGCAGAATTTTTTCATATTCTATATTAATATACATATATTCTACATTACTTCGAAATAATACTAATCATTTTGTTATTTTATTTTGTGTTAGGAATCCTGATACTGATCCATTAGCAGTGGGTCGAGGTGACTTAGACCCTTTAGGAAGAACAGGAGGCGGAATGTTGTTTAACCCGTGGGCTGGAGGAGGACCTCCAGGAATAAACCCAGGTTTAGGAGTTCCTGGTGGAGGAAGATTGCCAAGGTATGATAAAACCTGGTGGCTTTCATGTATGAAAAAATATTTAAAAGTGTAGTGCATATCGTATGTGAATTAATTTCAATTGTAGTGGACTGACTAATACACAGTTAGAAGTTAGTTAATAAACAATTACGTACTGTGTATGCTTTCCCACAGAGTGTTAATTATATACCCACATTGTCGTTGATCCTGAATCACCATCATCAGTTTAGAAAGATTAGAAAAGGGTGCATTTTTACTGTTCCTAGTCTTTATGCTTCTGATTGATGCTGGTTCAAAATCAACAAAAATTTGGATATTTAAATAACACTCCGTGACAAAGCATTTGTTACTTGTTCGGTTCTAACACTTCCTTGTGCGAAGACGTTGTTGTAGAAGTAAGTTAGTAATAAATTCTTTCTAATTGATGTATAGATTTATTGGGCATGAGTGAGTACAGGTAAATTTTTCTTTCTGTACTCGTTGACGCTCTAAAGTGTTTTTATTGTGATGGTCAATATTTTCTCTCTGGTGTGTTTATTAGAATTTTGCATGTGAAAATCTTGAGTTTTCATTTTTTTAAAATATATTGTTTTCAGCGTGTTTATACTTTGTTTAGTGGGTCTTAAGATTTTCTTAGTCTAAATCACTGATTCCGACGCTAGAGACATTTGGAATTTTAACCGG
>JAGDQP010032734.1:0-21104 GCA_022664845.1 Lepisma saccharinum | reverse complement strand
CCAGATTAACTCACCTGTTTACAAGTCTTATCACAATGAATCAATGAGGTATGATTCATTAGAAAATGGAGGATCTAATTACAAACCAGAAACTCTTGAAGTTAATGCAAATTAAAACTAGTATTTTCCACATGCAATGCTTGTCTTAAAAGTTAGATTTATCTAAAAAATTGCTATATATCTTGTGGCACATAATGTTACTATCGGAGACATTATTTGATATTAAACTTGTCCTCAGATTATATATTCATCTACTTTAAGGTGAAACTAGATTATTGCTCATTTAGTGCATCATATTGTGGCAAAAAGAGATTCTTCTTAACCAAGAATTGCTCATGTTAAAAGTGACAACTCTTCCGTATAACCCAGTCTCGTCAGCTTGTCTTTTAAGACCTCTGGCAATAAAATGCTTTTCTTAGATGAACAGATAACTATTTAAACATGTAAGAATGCATGAATTCCAATGATACCGAAGGAGGGGAGAATGACTATCGGCTGCCAGAATTTGTGGTGGTCCGAAATTGTAGCAGTAGCTATTAAGATATTAGGATATCAAGAATGAAATAAATAAACTAAAGATCTGCAAATGTTTATTTTTACAAAGCTTTACTACAATATTGTCTACCTACTTTTTGAAATAAATAGAAAAATATTGGTCTTGCATTCTACACTTATTCCGAGACAATTCACTGTCTGATCGAATAGCCCTTGTCTAACTTAATCTCTCTGTATTTTAGTAAAGGGTTTATTTATTTTGAAATCGAACATCTATTTCTTCGTTCTTCATGTACCATTTTGTTAATTCTTCAGACTTCTTCCAAAATACGAGAATCCTTCCTTTTTTCGGATATCCGTGAAAACTCGATTCTTCCAATGTCACGTTGCCTTTTTTGTTATTCTTTTTCATTTGTTCGGTTTTTCGGTTCAATAGATACGAATAATTAAATTTCCAAATAATTATTCAAATAATATTCAGATAAATAATTATCCGGACATTATTTACAGTTCTAGTATTAATAATGAACATAAAGAATAGAACACTATCAACACCGGATATTACCACCATCTACATTTTAGATGCTATCAGGATATAATCTGTCATCCATTTTATATCCGATATTCTCGTATGTAAAATCTGTATGAATAGATACCGGGATCAGTATCTTGTTTTTATCTGGTATTTGGCCATCCCTAGTATATTCCCAGCATTTAGGAGGAATATGTCTGGAATTTCACCGGTGCTCCAGATACATATATTGTCTGGTTATCCACGGAAATGCGAATGCCATCAACGTGAGGAAATGCGGATTTCCACCAAATGAATATTCCAGGAATATTAGCAAATATCCTAGAATAATCATTGAATTGTTACTTGATGAACAATTAAGTGTTCCCTGTATATGACGGTAACTTCATGCAACACCATGCATATTATCATATTCTATTCCCTCTATCATCATCATAATCATCACTCTTTTTCCGAAAGCGAAAGGTCCTTCTATTCAAGCTAAACCGTCTCCATTCATCCCGATCTTGCTCTTTACTTTCCATTTCAACATACGATTTATCTCCTCTAATATTGTCAAGGAGTTGGTCTTTTCTCTCTTCCTCAGATTAAAATTACGTCTGATATCAAAAATATTATGACGGTAATGAACGAATTAAAGTTTTATTGGACTCAAGTTTTCCTACTAATTAACACGATCACTCTCGGTACGATGGACACATTCCTTTGATGAATTCCATCCCGGTGGTGATACGTTTAACATATGGGTTCGTAAATCATTATGGTCCTTATGATGACATTTCCATCTAGTAGTGCCTTTACAAAAGACATATAGGTCTTTCTTTTATTGTTCAACCTCAAGAGGTGCAACTTCGACATCATCTGACCTCGACGTCAAGGCGTTACAGATGGAACTGAATTTCATTTAAGGCCTTTATAGGCAACTTTTGTCTCAGGCTGAATGGATGATGATTAATGAATTAATGCATTGAAGAAATTGGAGGGAAATGGGAGAACCTCGAGAAAATCTCACCCGTACTACGTTCACTTAATCTGGACCACCCAAATATAAGTTATGAAAAGGCTATTCTTTAATAAGATTACAGTTTTTTTTTAATTTGTAACTTACTTTATCCCGGCTTATTTTCACTTTATTCCATTTATAGATACGGTCAAACTGTAATTTTTCATTGTAACTCTTCTGAAATTTCATGCTATACTTTTCAACATATTATGTGATCCTATTTTGTCACCTGGAAAGCGTGTCTGAACGCCTTATGGACAGAGAGCATGCAACCAGTTTGGTTTGAATTTTGATAGCATAGTTTTGAATTTTATTTATGACCTTCAGGCATCTAAGACTTAGGTCGGGATAGAGTGGAGGAAATGATGCGGGAAGATGTCGGACAGGAACTAAGTTAAATGTATCATCCGAGCATTTATTTGCCTAGCGTGGCTGTGGAAAAACTTGGAAAACCTCAGTGATGACGGTCGGCTTCTCGGATTGAGCCCACGACTTCCTAAATGCTAAGTCAACGCTCTACCACTGAGCTACTTCCGCTCGGTTCCAGTTTGGTGTGCATTTGAAAGAAAAGGAAAACAAACTCATTCTTTATAGCACTTTGCCGTGTCGTATTTTATGTGCAATATTTGCATGAGAAAACTTGTTGAGTTATTGGCCGGCCGGGTGGCCGAGCGGTCTTCGGCGGTAGACCATCGGCTCGAAGGTTCGGGGTTCGAGCCCCGGTAGGGGTATGGGTGTGGATATTAACAGCTAAAGACGAATCGTGACGGGTCGAAGTCCATACTTACTAGCCTGGCCCTTATAATAATCACGTTTACCAAAGTTTTGTTGAGTTATGGGTAGTTTGTCACATGAATTGTGTGTGTGTGTGTGTGTGTGTGTGTGTTGGTGTATTTGTGTGTAGAATGGGTGTGGAGTGTGTGAGCTTTTGTTATTAGGTTAGGTTACTTTAGGTTAGTGCACTTTATTACTTTGTATGACTCAAAATTTCATTTGCAAAAGCGCTCCCTTTCTCATTTTGTTGCAAATTAAGAACTATTTGAAAGGTGTTCTATAAGGCTTTATTGGATTCTAGCTACAGCAATTATAGCTGTAGCTAGAACCCAATAGGATAAGGAATCTAATTATTATTATAATCTATACTCTTTGTAAAAATGAATACAAGAATCCATGTACAAAACAAGTAGGTAAGTAATTACATTGGAGACTCTGTAATTTGCACGTGGTGAAGTCGAATTATTGGGTAATTCAAACAGAAGTTTCTATTGAAATTCCTTTAAAGTTTTATTCCCTTGAAATTCCTATTAAAGTCAATGTTAAAAATTCATATGTAATTGGAATGTTTTATTAGATCAATTCGAAAGCAAGGATTTTATTAACTCAAAAGGCAAGGAAGTATGCATGTATTCCAAGGTCTGAAATATTTCCTCCAACGAGAAAGAGAAAAATGCAATGTCAACTGGTTTTCAGCTATCCATAGGCTGATGTTAAAAAGAGAAAGTTATTGTTTGTTGATATACAATCTTCAACATCTTCTCAATAACGTGGAATTGTCCACCCCTTTTGTGTGTGGATGTCTTTAAACCCCTCCTCCACTGGTAATAACAAAAAGGTCTTCTTAGTTGCGCTAAAGTTAAGGAAATAAATTAAATTAAAAATTTTGTAAATAAAGAAACTAGAGCCACAAACTCTTTAAAGTGAGTACATGTAGCTAATATTTCACGTGTACGGTTTTCGTAGAAATTCAGAGCATTGTACTTATTTAAATGTGTCTCAATTTACTGGTAGCTTAGTTATTGTAAGAGGAATTGTTTCTTGCTTGCACTGTTAAAACGGCCAATCAAAAATATCAGTAGTCCAGCTACGTTGAGCTCAAATGTCTTTTGCAATGCTGAATCAACGGGTCTGTCCAGCGGAAGGGAGGGAGGCGAATTCAAAATATCCTCTAGGGAGAATTTGTTGCATTTATCTTTTATAAACATCACCTGAAACAAAGTAAATTTTTTCCCATTGTTGGTATGAATACTAACAACACATGAAGAGCTCATTTGAAAAGCGTCTTATTTCAATTGAAAAAAAAGGAAAAAGCTCAAGAAGCTGCTTATTATAGTCTGATCATAGGCAACAAAAACCCGGATCCTTGGAATTCTATTAACACTCCTTTTCTCTTGGGTGTAATGCCAGGGACTTTTAACTGATGTGATGTGCCTGTGATATTTCTCTGCGAGAATCGCTTGTGTAACATTTCTAACTCAAAGAACTGTGCGTCTCACAAGTAATTCTGACCCGAAGCAGCTTACATGTGGTGCGGTTTGTAATTGCTTGTTATCCTTGTTAGCTAACTGTTTGCTTTCATAACGATGCAGATTTCATAATATAACTCAGTCCGTCTGTCTTCTCATTAGCAATTATAGTGTTAATAGAAAAATGTTTTGTTTGGCATCTTCGGTATGGATTTAGTTCTTTCTTCTCTTTTTAGTATATACAGTATGTAGGAATATCATGTTCTCTTGAAGCACCTGAGTTTGCAATCGATGCTTGGGTTGCTTAAAACTGAATTTCCATTGGTGAACTTTTTTTTCAGAATTTTATAGAATCAGAATTTCTTTCCCTCGTCTTTGTAGTTAACATTTAAAAATAATTGAGGTGTCCATTTCCAAACGGGTCCTTGTCCAAAAAGTTTGAAATTGAGATATTTACATTGCTGAGTTCATTTTATGATTTTATTATATAGTTTAGCAAAATCTTGTGGTTCAAAAACCTCTCCAAAATCATTTAATTATTGTAAGAAATTAAAAGTCATAATCATAATTAAGCATAAAAGTTGTATATATGTTTATCTTTTCTAATACCCCTTCGCAAGGAAGTGAAATATAGGTAAACTATTACTTCCCCAACTTTCTAAGATAGCCATTCGTAACAGCCCATGTGACCTAGCTTTGTAAAATAAGAACTGTATAACAAGTGTTTTCGTCAATTTCCAAACATTTATGGCCCTTGAACATGGACCCATTAGAAATGGACGCCTTAATTATCTTAATATTATTGTTTTGTAATACATTTTTTAAAAAATAAAAATGTTTCTTTGAAACACAATCTTTTTTTTTTCTTATTTGAAAGAAGCTATTTGTTCATTCCTAGAAATACGTGCTCGCATGTGTGATTTCATGGATTGGAAGTTCAATGAACACCTCTTAGTTGTTGCTCAGTTGCTGTTGGTAATTCTTTGTAGGAGTTATCTGTTTTTCTAGAGGTTTTTGGTTTGCTGTTTATATTATTTTCGGTTCAATTGTAAGGTCATCACCCTAGGCGCGCACCTATTCTGTTAAAACAAATTTTCTTTAATACAGTATTAATGTTTGTTTTGGACTTGGTTCCGTGTTAGTTAACTAGGCACTAGTAATATTAGAGTGAGTGTGTAATCTGCAGAAATGTCTGATAGCAGTTATTCTCTTTATTTGAATTGTTTTAACGCCCTAAACAAACTGATCAGCTTCTAAGGAGAGACCTACAAGTTTTGGTAAAGTGGGCTCCGCAGTACACCGTACAATGGACCTGTTCATTCTGTAGTTCGTAGTTTCTAAGATTTAGTGTAACATGAACGTTAGTAGTCTCTGTTTATTCTCTTTTATGGGTATTGTAAAGTAATTTTGTCTCAGATTTGACCAGACGTGGCTTGGTTGGGGCGTTCGAACACATATTCTATGCCGCTTATGTCCTATACAGAGTAGGCAAATGCTGGGACGACATCTTCAACATAGGCCCTGGCCGACATTTTCCCGACTCCTTTCCCCTCCCCTATCCTGGCCTGAACCTCAGATGCCTGAAGACCATAAAGAAAATTCAAAATTCAATTCCTATAAAGAGTAGTTTTATTAATTCTTAGTCATGGTCGCTATTTATTTTTTGTTTCAGTTCGTTGCCTGACTTTAGGGGGTAAGGTTATGAGAGCTTTCCCCACAACTGCTCTCTCGTCTCAAATGTATGTACGAGATGTAGGGTTGTTTGGAGCACTGACAGTTTCGAAAGTACAGAATAACACCGAGAATGAGAATTTTCGGATAATCCGAACACCACAGAATGGAAGTGGATAGTGATTTTTTTTATATCAAGGAAAAAATCCAGCAGGTCAAATTCCAGTGAACTACTAGAGAAAACAATCGTAGCAATAAAGCTTACGTAATCGGCTTTTTTTAACCCGTTCCCCCAACATACTCACACTCAAGGTCACTAATCTTGCATCTCCATAACACCCCTGCCGTATAGTACTAACTGACGCAGCTTCATGCCTTCCTATTATAATAGGGTATAGAATGATCTTTTACAGTTGCTGCGTATTTTAATCGTTTTCCGAATAACCCGAATTTTCTGGAATTCCAGCAGGGTTCAGTCCCAATTAGTTAAGATTCCCGGGGCTATACTGTAATGTTAATATGAATTTTAAAATCCATTTGGCCAAATTTCGCTTTATTTTGTGCTACATACAGTAAGTGATCAATCTTCTACTGTCTTTGTCAACATTTTTAGTTTGCTTCCTAAGCGGTAGGCAGGCACGTATCCAGAATTTGGTTTGGGGAGGGGTCAATGGGCTTCTGGGGGCTCCAAGAGTATTTGGACGTGGAATATATATTAAATACAGATAATTACCCCTAAAGTTATAATATTTTTGTCTATAACTCTGAATATTGGGGAATCTGGACTCATCCCCTAAATACGTCCCTGGCGGCAGGTCCTTTCAGGCAGGTTTGAACCCTCCATTTTTCTGTTTCTCTAAATGTCTATCAGGATAATCATGTTTTGACTGCACTACATAATTTATGTCAGAAGAAAGCTTTTCTTATACTATTTGTTTATTTCCTTAGTACACTGCAAAAACTAGCTGTGTTAATTCAACATAATGCGGTGTCCCAGCGTGACTACCACTTTTGTATGTTAAATCAACACAACTCACGGTGTTGATTTCGGTACTGTGAAAAAAAGATACGGCTGAAGTGAGATTTGAACATGGGTTGCTAAGTTACAACTTACAAGTCGAGCGTCTTACCGAATTTGCTAAATTGACAGACAGAAAAGATACTAGATCCAAAAAATATTTTGTAAACAACATTTGAATTAAACGACTACACTATAGATTTAAACAGTGTTTGAGATCAAATATATGTTTCTGAACCCCCAAAACAAACTAAGTTACTTGCACGACTTATCCCATGGTTTAATCACTTCCTATTTGTCAATTGAGAACCAGAATTTCCATTCATTGAGAATATTCTATTTCTATGAAAGGAAGCAAGATGGCGACAGCCAAAAACTTGAGTTGCATTACTGCTTATCGTAACAACATGTCAAATGTTGCGCTTGCTTTCATAGAAATGGAACATATTCTCAATGAATGGGGATTGTGACCCCTAATTGACCAATGCAAAAGTGATTAAATCATGGCATAAGTTGTGAGATTAACTTTGTTTGTGTTTGGGGTTCAGCAATATTTTTCCTTTATATTGTTTCAATATAGTGCTTTTTCTGTCTGACGATTAAGCAAAGTTGTAAGACACTCGACTTCTAACTGAGCAACCAATGTTCAAATCTAGCTGCAGCCATATTTTTTCTCCCAGTGCCGAAATCAACACGTGTCTTGTGTTGATTTAACATACAAAAGTGGTAGTCACGCTGGGACACCGCACTGTGTTGAATTAACACAGCTATTTTTTACTGTGTAGGAGAAAACCCTGGTAGAGATAAAAGATGCTTTGTTTATTTTCATTTGGGAAACTATCACATTTATTATTACAGGAAATTTGCCTCTAATAATAAGGGAGTTCCTCTGGTGCTGTTAATGTTTGATCCCAAAAGGATTCGACTGAACGTTCCCAGGGTTTTTGCTGGGATGGTTGAGCTTTTTATTATTTAGAAATTATGGTTATGTTTCTCTATTGCATACTTAGTGAAAAGAAAATTCTTCAATGTTTAATTTTCAGACTGCATTTTGTTAGGTACTGCTGGAATTAACTTCAGCAGAGGTAGAGAGGTGAGCTTTAAAAATAAACAGTAATTTTCTTGAAATTACTCGCCCACTTCCCCCAATGAGCTCAAATTCCTCTTCGGGTGAAAGTGTCTGAATTCATCATTGGACTGTTGTCAATCGGCTGATTTGGAAGGAGACATGACCACAACCTCGTTTCACGTTTGTCAATTTTAATGTATTTATTTGTTTTTTGAGTTTCTCAGTACAACGTAGCACGTATTATGTTGTTATGGCCCATGTGAAAGCGTCTTGTGTCTTGTTACACAACATTCTCCTAAAATACTATATGAAGTACAGATTAAGGATGAGATTTTCATACCGACTTTCGGTAAGCTTATTATTATCGATTTAACCTAAAAGGCGAAATACCAAATACGGAATACCGAACAATATTGAAACACCGAAATTCTGATCGATACTGAAAATGAATTCCGAATGTTACCGTAAAACGGAATGATATCGAACGATGTCGAAGTACTCAGGGAGGTATATATATATTTAGGAGGATCCGGAACGCCAAAAATTCCGGTGTGTAAAATTATGTACCTGGTTATCTATACTTAAAGCTCATTTCATACGCAGACCTACGTTGGAGTTGGACCGCTCCCAAGAGCCATAGACTCTTTCTGAGATGAATTTCTATATGCGTAACTGTCAGTACTGAATGGCACCGAACGATATCGAAATACCAAAGCTGAAAAATTGTTAACAATTGGGAATAACAAATGAAACGTGACTGCTGTGAAAAGGTAAAATGAATTTTATGGGCGGCAGCAGCACTATAACTTATTCCCTTTTCGAGTGACTAGAAATTGTAATCATTGAATTTCGAAATCATTTATCTGGAAAACGATTTTATGTCACGGAAGTTTTGCCTGAAAACCTCGTATAATAATTGTACTGTATGTCTTACTTTGGAAAAATAACAAACAAACAAAAGAAAACTTGATACAGTGAATACTTTACTTGTACTTCATTGCAGCTCTCAGTCAATGATCTTTTCCTTCGTATTGAAGTTGAACTCTTTATTATAAAATTTTCGAATTGTCATTTTAATTAAGACAGTAATTAGCTTTATTGGATATAACGAATCGGGTATATGATAACTGATTTTTTGTTTTTTCTGTGATACTTCCACCAGACCCCTCCTGTAGGTGGTGTCATCTCCAAATCCTCGAGAAAACCCCAACCTGAAAATTTTTACGGTCAAAAATATATAGAACCCCTTCTAAACTCCACTTACACCATTCCAATTTTGATTTTACACCCCCTAAACTGAAAATCCTGGCGGAATCCCTGCTACAAAAGCATCGGTTGATTATTCTCAGTATAACTTTTAAAAAATGCTATTTCAACACTGTGCAAAATTTTCTGAAACATTCCTGGAAAAAGCTAGACATCCTATCTGCCTGGGAATTTCCAATAATTAGAATAATGAAAAACAAACATCATTAATTATTTTAGGATACTGGAAATAAAAGAAAATAGAAAATAGATTTGAACACAGGTCTTCCAGCTATTTTGTTCGGCATACCGTTTGCCTTTGCAGACTTCAAAGTGTGATAATTAACCTGTAATTGTAAGTCAAGGGGCAGCTACTTTTACCAGGTGTATGCATAAGTAGTTTCCGGTTTACCTAAGAGATGGCGCCAGCGAAAAGTACGCAGCGTATTCATTTGGCACATACGTCATTTTGTTCGTCTGGCATTAAACTACAAACACACACAAGTTGAGTCCGCCAAACACTAGCGTCTTTGTTTTATCGTTCAGTGATCATGTCGAAGTTTGTGCCTGAAAAAGATCATTTGCGGCACGCATTGCTTTTCTTATTTAATCAAAAGAGAAAGGCTGTTGAAAGTCATCTTGTGCTGGTAGAAACATATGGTGAACACGTTCCATCGATTAGAACATGTGAGACATGGTTTCGACAATTTAAAAGTGGTGATTTCAATGTGAAAGACAGTGCGCGCTCTGGTAGACCACAAAAGTGCGAAAACGAGCAATTGCAGGTGTTATTGAAGGATGACCCAACTCAAACGCAACAGCAATTGGCAAAAGCATTAAATGTGTCACAAGAAACAATCAGCAGACGTTTACGTGCAATGGGGAGGATCAATAAACTGGGTAAATGGGTCCCACACGATTTGATTGAACGTCAAATGGAAAATCGCAAAGTCACTTGTGAAATGCTGCTTCAACGCCACGAAAGAAAATCCTTTCTGTATCAAATTGTGACGGATGACGAAAAATGGATTTATTTTGAAAACCCGAAGCGGAAACAATCGTGGCTTTCACCCGGCGAAGCCGGTCCTTCAACACCAAGGCCAAATCGCTTCGGCAAGAAGACCATGCTTTTTGTCTGGTGGGACTAGAGCGGTATTGTGTATTATGAACTCTTGAAGCCCGGCGAAACCGTTAAGGCACAACGCTATCGCCAACAAATGATTAATTTAAATCACGCATTGATCGAAAGACGACCGGAATGGGCCCGAAGAGATGGCAAAGTGATTGTGTTACACGACAATGCGCCGTCTCACACAGCAAAACCAGTGAAAGACACCTTGAAATCGCTTGGATGGGACATCCTTCCGCACCCGGCGTGCTTCCCAGACCTGGCGCCATCTGACTATCACCTCTTCGCATCAATGGGCACGCGCTCGCAGAGCAGCACTTCAGTAATTTCGAAGACATTGGAAAATGACTCGACGAATTGTTTGCCGCAAAAGACAAGCAGTTTTTCTGGCATGGTATTCATCAATTACCTGAAAGATGGGCGAAATGTGTAGAAACCGATGACCAATATTTTGAATAAAACAAAATTAATTTCTTGGAAAATTACGTGTTTTCTTTATCCACAAAACCGGCAAAAACTTATGCATACACCTGGTATAGCGTGTCCCAAGTAATGATGTTAGACTCTGAACATCGTACAACAAACAAGCACACAGTTGAAGACAATAACTTCATATAATGTAGACAGTTGAAAAAATGGCAACAGCGCCGGACGTCAAAATGAAGTAAAAATGAACAGAAATATACGCGTGTGACGCCAAATGGATGGTAGTATTGAACGTATATTCATGTGCACCAAAATGATAGTAATTGGAACAGAAGTCAAATTGATAGAAAACTAAACAAAGAAATATTGTGCATTTAATTGGAGTATATTCGTTGATTTCGTAAAGTACAGCACTGATAACCATTATATACTCTTAACAGAATACAGCTAAGTCCCATTGCTGTGGAGGAAAAGTAACTTCAAAACGGATGCCAAATGTTCGTGTTTTGAAAGGACGCCAAATTGATAGAAAGATATATATATATATATATATATATATATAGAATTTCCACTTAGGGCAGTTATTTTAAAGGCAGATTGGGTAAGTATGCTGACTTTCTCTTTTAAATATGAACTGTGAGATCATATGAGTGAATTAAATATTAAATTGGTAACCCCTTAATTTACGATACTAAATGCAAATTGAAAATGGTGCAACGATTTGTCTGCATGAAATTTTGAACTTATTTTTGGAGCAAGAAGTGACGTCATTTTTGTCATTAAACCATAAATTACGTAGGGAGCACACCGTTGCAACCTTTTGTTCTTTAGATATGTAATGGATGTCTCTTTGAGGAATATCTACTAAAAATCGTATCTTGTTGCAGTGATGTGACGTCCTTGAAATTTCAATTCTTATGCTTTTGACGGAGCAACCATCAATGGCATTTTTCCCTTTAGGAACGAATTTTATACCTATGCTCTTTGCAATACATTTTCTTTAAGTATGTCATGAATAGGGCTACCATCTCAATTCCCGGGCTTCTCATCGACCCCTTCATAAAAACTAGTAGCTAAAACGATGTATACTTCAAAGATCGGTTGAAAGCTTTTATGTCCATGCAAATTTAAATTTAAATATAACGACACGAAGCATTATCTTGGAGGTTTTTACAAGACAGACAGACGACTTAGCAACAAAATTTAATTAAGTGGTATTAAAAATTACTGTTTCGGAATGCCTTTTTTGCCTGTTGGATATGTGCTCTCGTGCAAAAGAAGACCTGTAGTGCTGTTCCCACCCATAAAATTCATTGTATCATTTATCTTTTTATCGTGCAAAGAAAACAATTCAAAGTAATACCATAATTTACAGGTAATTCGTTTATATTGAACATATTATTTGAAACAATGTGGTTGGAAAGCTAGTAGTATATATCTTGTTTTGTAAGAAGTAATATGTTCTTATTTAATGAAATTATGAGTGTCTTTCTTTGATTATTTACAGCCAGAATTAACTCCTCGTATTTTTCATCAACTAAAGACTAGTAACACGCCAATTGTTATTCTATTAGGAGTCAGTGAACTAAAACCAGAAAATGTTATTGTCTCAGCCCATAATCCGTTCTCAATCGTATTAGAATCAGCCAGAGAGAAACAGTTTCCTCAATTAAAGTTCACATGGATTCCCAGGTGAGTTATTTAATGCGCATAGAGAATTTTACTCCATCTTTAAGAAAAATATGTGTTCGGTACTGGTAAAAGGAGTTCAAATATAAGGTGAAAATAAAAAATGACCAATGAATTCGAAAGGAAACATAAATTAAAGTTCTAAAGTTCGTCTTCTGGTATAGCAACCGATGCGTGCTTTTATATAGATAATTTCAAGAAGTTTGAACAAGTCGTTTATGATTAACAGATGCTTTAGAGAAGTAATCGCTATACTCGTATATACACGTGTAGATTGATATGAAATATCAGTTTAGGAATATATGTTTTTAAGTACAAATCGTATTGGTTTTCTTTTTATCACTTCAATAGGGTTAGTTACTGATAATTGTGTGTAGTAGTAGCTTCTCAATCTCAAGATGAACATAGTCTCCGGGTAATTACATGTTGAAACTTATTCTGTAACATAGATCAAGGTTACTAAAATGAACGATATAAATCAATCTACTAAACTGATCTTGTCATTAAGCAAAGTAAGTTAAGTTACATTAGATTCTATTACTAAATTAACGGTCCTTCTTTTGACGACACTCTACATATACAGGGCGGTAACGTAATGCACCAACAAACTTCGACAGATGATAGTATAGGCTTGGTCACCGGAATGAAATTCCGGAGCTATAGACAGCCGAAAACTTGAAAAGAAAAACATTATGGCTTCATATTTTAAACTCCGCTAATAGTAGAGCTGATGCGGCATTCTATTGTCAAAGACTTTAATCCGTAGTATACAAAAATGTATATTCCAAAGTTGCGCAGTGGGTGGGAAGAGATTCTTCAAAGGATGTAGGGTATTCCTAGAAATTATCTGAAGTAAAGGTGGGTAAAAATGAACACAAGTGGGACTTTCCAGTAGGTAACAATAATTCCTTGGCGCCAATTCGATAACTTAAACATATCATATGCCAAATGACTTACCTTTACTTAAGAGAATTTCTAGGAATCCCTAATTTTCTTTGAAGAATTCATTGTGCACCCACACCACAATTTTGGATAGTGCAGGCTTGAAGTATTTGACGATACAGTGCCGTAACAGCTCCACTGTTAGTGATGTTGGAAACATTATTTTCCTAGAGTTTCAGCAGCCTGTAGCTCAGAAACGTGGCTGAATGTCCACAGAGGTAAAAAAGACATTTTCCTTTCTTTTTAATGTATTAGCTTCTCTCGAAGTTTGTTGTTACATTGCGTTACCATCCTGTATTTGAGTATTAGTACGTTGGTCATGACAACGATATCACTGAAGTTTAATCTTTGTATTAGTTTGTTGGCCTACATTTTGAATTTGGCAAGTACTGAAATAAAAACAAATAGTTATTCTCTTTACAGTTTCATAAGACTACAGACTGTCCTACGTGGCATATAATATTTTCTAGTTGGGTTCCGTGCAATAGTAGTCCAATCCTCTCCGATAGCAAAATTGAGTTTCTTGTGCTATCTTGTGTATTAAACCAAGATCTATTTAAAAGTATATGCAAGACGGTTGAACCATAATCGTTCATTCATTTCAGACATCTGGGGTGAGTGCAATAATTTTCCACTCCTCTTCAAACAATTAGCTAGCTATCTCGAGATTATGTGGTAAAACAATGCAGAAATACAAAGTGTGAGGATTTTGAAACACATGAGGAAGATGATGAAATATATCTATAAGGACACATATTAGGACGCACAAAATACTGAAAAGTAGACAAATGTTACGATCAAATTCTTTAATGAACCAAGTGGTAGTAGAATTTACGAATATAGTAACTTGTTCGAAGGTGGTCTCCTGAAGGACATTTTGGGAAATCACAACTAAAGAAACACACATAACTAGACATCAAAGGTACTGTTTACTACGTTGTTATCTTACCTTTACAGCGTGACTGTAACGTTTCAGTTATCACGTTTATTGATAACAGAACTAAACAGAATTCTAATGTGTTCAAAGATGGCTACTTTAATGTACTTTCTAAATAAGAAAGTATGAACTAAAGATTGCTACAGAAATATGATCATAAGATTACCTAGATCTATCTGCTTTTGATAAAGCGGACAAAACCAATAATATGCCACAGCTGGTAAAGCCTATTTGTCCTAACAAAATATTAACAAATCATTACTAGAGACATGAGATGACATAATCAAGAGATGACCTTCTTTGAACAGCGGCTAAAACCTATGATATGGCATGTAAACACTATATTCACCATTCGACACCATATATCCAAAACAGTCCTCATGAAGACACAGTTGACAACTCTTGCATTGAAACTGATCTTACTATCTATCGATTTATAATAATATCCATCACACTTGCCACAGAAGTCTGTAACACTTTTCTAAAATCTCTTTGTGTGTGGTGTCTTTCCTAATTCCATTTTTCGGTTGTTGTCTGAACTTCTTCTCTTTCCTTGCACCATTGAAGTATTCTTTTTATTTCAGCTTCTGTAAGGTTCCAGACTTATTAATTTTCCCATTCCTTGAGACTGAAGACGAAGACATTAAATCTAATAATGGCTGCAGTACTTATAATATTGATTTATAATGAAAGAAGCATTGGGCTTTCTTACCCCGATCACATGCGTAACAGGCCATCTTACCCCAACGTGCACCCTCATTCGAAGTTGCTACTGGTCCTATTGTGTGTACAACCTCTGCCGGGAACTGCAGTGTATAGAATACTGCAGTTAGTAGTGATTCTAGTAAAGTACTTCTTTTTCTCAGGATTACCAAAGTACTGTTTCTCATAAGCTATTAACAAACTGATCATGGATCAGACCAAAAATGCATCTTAAATTTTACACGTGGTTTTGTATTTGTGAACGATGTGCCTTTCTTATATGACAGAGCATAATACCGTCTGGTTTGCCTGTACGCCTCTGCACCGCAGTGAGCAAGCAGGACACACCTGAGAGAAGAAGTGATGAACAAAATGTGAGAGACCACGTTCGCTGGGTTCCGTGCCACCGGAAGAGAAACGGTCTCCCAGGGAGGTTATCCCTCTAGGAATGGACCAGGATATGCGTACAACAGGTTCCGAATCCCCGTGAAGAACCAGTCACCCGCGGCCCACAGTTTGGGAACTTGTGGATTGAGCTACTGGCTCCAAGCCTGCGAAGAGAATCGGTCACCCGCGGCCCACAGTTTGGACACAGAATGTAGGTCCTGTACCTCGTTCCGAGAAACTGTCGCCTACAAATAATGATCAGGAATGAAGGGGTAGCGAAGGTGCAATGCTTGCACTGATATCCGACCAACGCTGCTAGTTCCACTCCTCTTACGGGAAGCGGTCGCTTGTAGTATTATACGAAACAGGAGAAAGAATGTCCAATAAAATCACGTGGTTCATAAGAATACTTACTTTTATTGCGACAAAGCAAAAAACACTGTTTAACGATCTGAAGTGATCTGATCTGACGGCCAGGTATCTTTCACACAGTATAAGCAGATGCCTACATTAAACTTTGGTGGCCGTCGTATTTACACATTAATTTATTATAAAAACAGACATTAGTTATAATTGAATAATTCAGAACATTATTCTTTCTAGTTTTGCCTATGAGTAAAAACAAAACTTTCTTTAAAAATATAAAAGAAAATAACAAACAGAATTACAGAATTTGCCATGCGGGTGCGCCCTGCTTTGGGTTACTTATTAATCTTGCGGAGCATGCAGAAAATGTACTGTCCTGTCCACATAGGGCCACCTGTTCATCACTGTAATAAGCAACCCGCTCTCTTGCAGCCCACTTGCAGTAGAGACACCTGACGGCGAAATACAGTGACTTCAACGCTGAAAAAGATATCATGAGTGTCGAGGGGCCATCTTTGCAAAGTTGGCTGTCTTTGAACAAGTGACTTTAAATGTTGTCTTAAAGTAAAAGTCCTGACAAATTAATCACTTTATTCAAATTTTTAAATAAAAATGAGTCACTTTCCAAAGAAATTTATAAAATGGAAGCAAAAAGTGACAAAGATCCCATTTTTAAAAGTTTGTTTCAAAGATATATCATCGTGAAAGAAACTCCATTATATTTATTGGACGCATGTTCTGAAAATAAAACCTTACTACGTATGTTTCATTTTCTGTTTCTTTGAAAAAAAAATGAGCTGGACTATTGTTGCGTTTAATTTTTCAATATTTGTTGGGTTTTCATGAAAATTTTATATCAACGCTGCGACAACAACTCTTTCCTTTCGGATATTATATTATTATACTGAAAAGAAAAGTGTACAACGATGTTTTCAATATATTCGCAGACAATAAAATGTGATATCATTTCTTATTCTACGGAAAGCAGAAAGATCATAATTTAATGGCGAAATATAATTAAAACAGCTTCCTCTTTTACTATAATATTCGTTACAAGCCACATATAAGGTATTCGAAGGGAAAAAGTGCTACTCTCATACGATCGCTCTAAACTTTCTATTGGAAAGCAATAGAAAACCCTGCTGAATTGAAGGGTCGAGAGCAACAGTAGGCCAACGCAATTTTCATGAATACTGAGAAAACCACACAGTTAGTAAGATAAAATTTGTGTCCTGGCAATTTTGGCAACAATCTTTGTTTGACACATTCTAAAAATCTGGATTTGTTTTTTTAAGTAATTTATATAAAGTGATGGGACTCTCACCAACTCAAATTTATTTTTAAAAATCTGACAAGATTTCTGACTATGCCAGGATTTCGTTATTTGTAAATACCATATAAAATCAGTAATATAGATTACCTTTGCTATTTGAAACATTGCAAAATGTACAAGTATGTTTATATTCATTTTTATAGATCCACATCATTTGCTTGGTATTCTTAATTTACTGTAAAATAAATTAAGAAGCTTGCGCTATTTGTGTAAGAAGAAAGTTAGTAAAGGAATTATTTATATTTTATTTCAGTGAAGCTCCATGGCTGTATCAAGTACTAACCGTTCATGCACCTAAGCAGAAAATTCCAGTATTATTAGTGTTTGGCCTCAAAGCATGCTGCAGTTATAGATTTCCAGGCAAACACTGGAGTGAAGAGCATGTTGCTGACTGGCTTAAAGAAGTCATGGTCGGAAGAATTTCTCCCACACGTATGATTTACTTATTTTTAATGGGAGGTGCCTTGTAACGTCCCTCGCATCTCGTTCAATGTCCGTTTGTTACATGTAGTATATTGTCACTTAATGCCGCCCTGAATTGTACTATATAACTTCATTATTTTGGATAATTTATTTTGGAACATCCTGTGAGTCTAAGAAATGGGCAGGAAGGAGTTAATTAACCATTCCAGCTATTCTTGGCTCCAACTAGTCTAAGAAATGAGGCCATTTCTTTTGTTTCCATTCTCTTGTACTAATTAATTATTTACTTGTCATTGCCCCTTTAATGGTTCATCCCACGCCCTTAGCCGTGGTAGGAAATTAGTATAAAGTATAACATAGAGTTCTCTCCAGGGAGCATTGCGAATACGATTAAGACGGTATACTTGATAGGCAGCACTGTAATATCACATATATAGTGAACTCAATGACATACAATTTAATCCATTTATTTCTATCATGTTGAAACAAACCCACGTCCAGAAACAGACGTTAATTTAAGTCTATGATTTCTGATTTACATAGAAGCCTTCATTTTACGAGATTGTTCGGAGATAAATTACCAAAATGCATAATATCCGTATTCAACTATCGCTGCCACCTACACAAAACCGTGAAAAATATAACTTAAAAGTTAGATCAATAAGCAGCCTTCACATCATATGAAGTTTAGCTGCACGTATCATATGAAAGGTTGCAAGCGCTGTGTAATACGTTGCAGTAGTGTGATTTACGGGTAATTTTGTTGCATGAGTTCAAACTGACACATAGGAAGAAGAAAGTATATCGCAATCTGGTACGGGATTGCGACATAGACTGAACTCTAGTACAGACAGTGCGTCGCTATTTGTGTTGCTAAAAATGTGGGAAAATGTCGTGCTAAAGTCTCCAAAGAACCCTCCAAAGTAGAGGCAAATCAAGGGTGGATAACGACGCTTCAAAAGCATGTATGGAGGCTCCAAGTACCACCGTCAGGAAACTTGTCAAACATTTCAAAGCTTGCAGTTCAACCATTTTTCAGCCTCCACAGCAAATAGGCAGAGTGAAAAAAATACAACTGGGAACCACATGAACTGACAGAGCATCACATACAGCATCGGTGTGTATACAGTCTAGTTGCTTTTTTTTAATAAGAAAGATGGCGGAACTCGTAGATTCACATTTAAGATTTTGCAGATTTTAAAAACAGTTTTATGTTATTTGTTTCCCTTTACTTGAAGACTTAATTTACTAATATGTACCGTACCTTCCAAAATATGGATGAAGAATGCAAAAGCTATTTATATCACGTCTTATTCTCTTGCCGAGTGACTTCACCTGTTTACAAAATAAAGAGAACATAGAATGCCGATAACGAAATTCAAAATTAATGCTGTAAAGTGTTCAGAATGTCCATAAAAAATAAATTCTGAAAGGGATTTGCGTTTCGATTTGTAAGTGCTTTGTATCTTTTCTTAATTTTTTTGGCATTGTCTCTCTCGCAATTTGAATATGTATTATAAAATATTCATGAATTAATTATACATCAACCAAAATATATTAAGTAGTAGTTGTTGCTTCAAACAAGTACATGCTTCTAGATACTGAGGAATTATCCATATGTATGATTCGAGTATTCAAAAAATTGCCTACGATTTCGCAATTTCTCCTGAATCCTCGTCTCTTCTTGTCTTGCGCTTGGTATGAGTTGCTGATTACACCCAGGAAGCAGTGAACTCTTAACTAGCTTGTTTGATTAAAGCCCGTTAGTGGAGGTTAAGAAATTCATATAAATAACAGGTTCATTGTTTTGTTGACGGACAGGAAGACCTTATCCTGTATTACATGATCCATTTGTGAAGAAGACCCCTCTCACAGATGAAATTGATATTGTTTTGATAGTATTTTTCAGTTGCAATAAATTCAAATACATATCTTCTGATTTCAAACATTCCCAGATATCACGAACCATTTTTCCTATTATACTTAAATTTCTTTAAAAGTTGACAAATTTCTTCTTATTCAAACAAAATTGTATTTTTCTCTTGTAATGACCATATTTTGGGATCCAAAAGTCTGTCATACTTTGCAATATCAACATCATTATCTGAAAAGAGTCTCTTCATTATAGCATCTTTGAGACTTTGATAGGACGCTCTTAGAGAAAGGAGTAGATCATTACGTTTGTTCTTCCTTTGAAGATGCACAGTATTGCACACACCAAATTCATTTTCGACAATCCGATAACCTAGTAACAAATTCCGGCTTCATTAATTAGATATTCGTTCAGTTGACAGTTAAGTTATCGGATATCAATGCACTTAACATGTTTCCATTAAAATGATAACATTGTCTACTTTCACAACTAGAATTCGCTAAGCATAATCTCATTAAGTTCAGTAGAACTCCACCATTACTAGCTCACTTTGACCTCTCAGAATGTAAATATAGGCCAATCCCCAATTACATGATTTTAAAATCCAAATTCCAATGCACTCCTCTGTTATGTTTTAAAATATCAACAAGTACTGTGATCTTCACAAAGCTGTAGTACACTCTATTTTTCCGCCTCACAGACGAATCAATCGGAAAGTGATTTAATGAAAATCACAATTCAATTACCTTTACATTGAACGAAACATCTTTTTCACTGGGCCAGAAACAAAGCGTCTTCCTGCTCAATTGTTATTGTTGTCGGGATTGTTTCCTTTCTTTCTTTTCTGGTTTATGGCGACTGGGAACTTCTCGTAATCTAAGATTTTGTCCTTGCGTCATATTAATACCTATATGACCATATTAATATAATTAGTGTCTTTTGCTTAATTAGTCATAATTATTATAATATTATGTTGTTTTCTTTACGTAAATAATATAAAAAGTTTGTATATAAGTTGATGTAATCTTTATGTATCAAGTTACTACGGTAATCTTCTTTACACTACACTTCATATGAATTAAAACGCTCTTTGTTTCCATCTGTCTCTTGCATCAGAGCTATTTGAACAACTGACTGATATATTTTTTGTAACTTGCTGTTGAGCGTAACAATACAAAGAAGAAAGTTTAATGTGTTTAATAAAATCGGACACTCAACAATGGGAAACGCGTAAAAATTTTGATAAAATGTAATCTTATAAGGTGTTTTATTTATTTATTTATTTGTAATGTTCATAGAAGATTTTCTAATCTTTTCCTTGTATGCAAGTTGTCGTACAGAGGAAGTTATTGCTGTTCTGTTGTCTAGGGTTCACTAACAATATGATTCATTTGGGTGTTTTGTTCCAACGCCCCCAGGTTTTGAGATAATGACGTCATCAAAATTACAACTTGTGGAAAAAAAAGCATGGACGTTTTACGTCTTATTCATGTTTTCTATGATAGTAAAACGTCACTTAAATCCAGGATCGGTAGGCCTAGTTTATCCTCCAGTTTTCGATATATATATATATATATATATATAAAACCCAAATGAATCATATTGCTGTTCTGTTGTCTAG
>JAGDQP010032733.1:0-21104 GCA_022664845.1 Lepisma saccharinum | reverse complement strand
TCATTAGCACCTGCTAGAATTACCTTTATTTCTCTCCTCTTTTCTAATTCAGACTCCGAGTGATACCTGAACACATCTGTATTAAAAATCTCCTTCGAGACTGCATTTGGTTTAATCCATCCCACTACATTATTTACACCCAAATCCTTAAGTAATAAAGATAACCCTTTCCCATGACTATCTACTAAGATGTTAACTTGTACCTTTGATAGTAGTGACAAATCCTGTACATTTTCCTTTACTCTTTGTTTATTCAATTTCCAGTTCACTTATATGTTTATTTTCCTTCAGTTGAAGGTTGTTTCTTTCCTCCCCACTTTGAGTAATTAGTTGCAACTGTGAATCAAGTGCATCTAAGTTAATTTTAAGTAAGTCTATTTGCTTTTGTAATTTTACAATTCTATCTACATTTATTTCCTTTTTCTTTCTATAATTGTTTATTTTATTATGAAGAATCTGATCAGTTTTACCCGGTATACTGTGGTTAACCTTATTTTCCTCTCTATGTTGATCTTCACATTTAGAATTCTCTAGGTCAAGCCTATTATTTACATCATCAGACTGAACATTGACATCAATTCCATACTGACAATGCGTATCACCAATCTCCACCTGCGTGGAGTTATCCACCTTATCCAACAATACCTGAGCCTTTTTTTGTATTGAGATCATTTACTCCATCACAACAAAAGTCCTTTTCATTTGTCTGTACAAATTTGTCACTTTTAAAACAAAATTCTACCTGCGTAAATTTCTCTTCCATATTTGAGGCTAATACTGGATTTTCATTATCCGGATTTTTATCCAGATATTTAGTATTACCCAACATATCCTTATTACCTTCTACAATTGAACTATTTTCTTTTAACAACGAAGTTTTTATTTCATCTAATATTCTAAGAGATTCTTCATATGAATTTGTTGTTATATCAGTTTCAATCTCAATCTCTCCATCATTTCCTCTTTTCACAAATGATTTATTTCTGATTGAGATGCTCGAGTTATCATCACCAGTACATCTATCCTTTAATGACTCTGGACTATTTAAATCGATATCGTTAAAAGCATCATAGTATTCGAACCTATTTCTAGATTGATTAGCAGTACTGTAATTCCTATTATAAGTCATCTTTTGAACTCAAATAATTGTATCCTTCGACTCTAAATTACTCCCACTAAACTACACTATGCTTACCTATGAATAGTTTTTTTTCCTTATTTCAGCTTATCTCACATATAAAGTGCTTTTCTAATCCTCCATTCCTTGCAAAAATCAATAACTCTTCCTCCCTACTTGTTCAGATTCTCAATCAATTCCAAAGTGAACAGAGATACTTGTTAATTAAAGTATATTCTTAACCATCTATTCATATTGAAAAGGCTTATTACTTATTATATTATTACCCAAAACAACCAAACCATCAAACCAACAGCCTTCTAATGGCCTCTCTCATGTGTCGAATAAATCGTCCATTAATTAATATCCCAACATACAAAAGGCTTCTCACCTTGCAGGCAATGTAATTTTCTATTTTTTCGCACAGTGAAGGTTTCTCTTCTGTAACACATAAATTGTTTCCTAAAGGCTTCTCTCCTGCATCGAATAACTCATCAATGAGTTAATATCCACACATCCAAAAGGCTATCAATTGAATGTTCTTACTGCATCAGGTCTTTATTGCCTCACTTTCAGAATAGGGGTTTCACACTTTAGTCTCTTATGGTCCAGGTTACATCACATCACATTGAAAAGGTTTCTCTCTCTGAGAGTTTCCTGCAATCAACTGAATTGTGGATAGGAAAAAGTGAAAAAAAGAAAATCACTAATTCTTCATCGACTTAGGCTAAAAATAATCTACAGGTACGACACAAAATGGCTTTCGATGTGTATATATCTGTATATCATACACCAAACACAGTGTTTTATTCTCACTGCACTAAAATTAAACAAGACGTAACCTAACTTGGAAAATTAGGGCTTCTCACTTTAGTTTCGTTGCTTCCAGATTACATCACTACACATTGAATAGGTTTCTCTCTCTGAGATGTTCCTACCACCAAATGAGTTCTGAATAGACAAAAAGCGAAAAAAGTAAATCACTTGTTCTTCATCAAATTACGCTAATAAATTACAACACAAAGTGGCTGCCGTTTTAAATATCACACCTAAAAACTGTGTTTGTTGATCCGTGCACTAAAATTAACCAATAATATTATCTTGTTTAGTAGTAAACAATAAGCACCATTTTGATACTGAAATTTTCCATACCGATAATCGATACTGAACCTCCGGGAAAGATCGTTCGATGTGTAACATCCAGGCATCTACGACATGCAAATGGCTGTCAATTAAGTCTATACTATATAGATTAAAGGATTTTATAACATACACAGGTTAACTATAATAGTACAATATTAACAACAATCAGTCGCACCACGGCCAGAAATATTGTAATAAACCCTCTAACTTCACTTATTCACATATATGTGATAAATAAATACGAGTTATCTTGAGATACACATTTCACTCACAGTTTGTTTACATTGAGAAAAATATTAATACTTTCACTTGGTGAATTATCAAAATTAATGGCTCATCCTGTGCAACAAAACTTCCTGAAACAGTTTAACAACAAAAATATTCATTATTCACACATATTCTAGTTGAAAATTACGTTCTTTTCAGGAGCCAGGCTACGCTCGACTTACTTCCATTTCGTCTTCGTCTTCTTCTTAAATCCGTTTGGCAGTGTGTTAGTTGTAATTTCAATGATTTTAAAATTTCTGTAATGGCAGGAATACAAATTGCATAGCGTAAAAACACATCGATTGAATATAAAATGTATCTGTGCCCATCATTATATTTTGCCACATTTTACATCCGCTAAATCCATTTGAAGTAATTCATACGGACCACTCACATAATATTGTTTGCGCGGAAACATTTTACGTGCAGGTACATGTAATGTATACGCATCCTGTGAAGCTAACCAGTTTTTAATCGTTTTTTTGGGTGTACACGTTTTTTGTTTGAGTTTAGCAATACTACCTGGAGATACTGGGTCTTTATACGTATAATACAATTTGGATAATGACATATTCATAACTTATAAAATTTAATTTTTTTTAAATGTTGCTTGTACGTTTCTTTACCTTTGAACGAGGTTTCTTTGCTTTTTTGGTTACCCGTTGTTGTGCACCAGCGCCAAACTGGAAATTAATGAGTTCTTTTGGAATATTAATTTGTTGAAGTAATTTTTAAATGCCTGAATCCCGATTGAATTGTGTGGTGTTTGGCGTTTTACCACATCATTGACAAGATCAATAATATTGCATCCTGGAACTAGGGTGTTATCAATGGTTACTACACCGGTTGGATCCCAGCTGATACGATTGGATGCATGCAGTAGATTTAATAAGACCCCTGTTTTTCGACTTAGGTTTTTCGGGACCGAATCAAGAATCAATTGAAATAATGGATTTGTAGTAGTAGTATTTTGGTTGCTGCGTCCGATTCCACCAGTGGTAGTACAATGGGTTGATTTGCTGAGGGGATATGTACCTATGCAATGCCTATTGATACAATTTCCATTTGGTCTGTGGTGAAAGATCCTTACGTGTTAATACATTTTCCATTTGATGATCTAATCGTGCTTGTTGTGATTCATTGGATTTTATGGATGAGGCCAATTGCGCCGATGCATGTTCCGGTACCAAAATCATTTTTTGGAATTTTGAAGTAGCCATGTTATCGATTGAAGAGACTTCCCGCAACGGCACTTAATATGGGTGCTAACGGTAATGGTAAAAAATCACCACCCTTTTTCGAATAATAATCGTCGTCTACATTTTATACTGAATCGTGCAAGAGACAATGCACGCAACGTCTTCTTATGTCGACGTAATCCTTGTTCTGACGGGGACTCAAGCGGATGTTGCAATTTCTTTTGTTTTATCTACTTGTGCTAAGGTACGAATAACTCCACCAAATGCTTTTTGAATAAGCAGTTTTCGTTTTTACCCTTACACTTGCAAAGGGCACGGAGCTCAGTTTGGTAATGTTTCAAGCTCGACCTCTTGATATCAACTGAGCGTAAATGGTGTGTTCATTTTTCATGTGCGGATAATACCTGGTTTCATTAGGAAAAATATTGGTAAGTAGTCGTAAAGAATCTGGAATCTGTTGTGTTAAATCAAATAATAAGTAACTTTGTGGTTCGATTGTAGCCTGTTCAAATACGTCTACCACACCCTTGTTATGTCGTGGCATTATCTTTCTTGCAAGATATTCAATTTGAAGTTTATCTCTTGGATTTTTAAAAACGACGAGATAATGTGAATTTAAGGAAATATCACGTGCATGTTTACCTTTAGGAAATAGGTTTTGCACAATAAATATCACAGTTACGCTCTTATGATGAGCGTAGTTCGTAAATAGGTTAGCAATGTTATGATTAGTTTCACTCATTAAATCATCAAGTATATTTAATGAATTCCGTTGAATTTCAGAATTTTCCATATCAGGAATGCCGTAATGGAATTTAATGTTTGCAACATTAAGGTTTAGTACTGCCGCTCCGTAGTACTAAACGATGTCGTTGAAATTAATACTAAACATTGTACGTTTATACTGCAAGAGTTTATTTACAAAATAACTCAAGGGCCGGCAATCATGATGGTGCAAGGGTGTGTAAACGGCAACTACCTGACTTGAAATGACTGATGGCAATAGAGTATTCCCCTTTTTATACCATCATGAACACGGAAAAACTTTCCTACCAGTCCTATATACATATTTAAACAGGTCTGTCCTTTAGATTTGTTTGTACCCATAGGGTACCGTCTTATATTCTGTTATAGTTACGTCTTTTATAATCCGTCGTCGTTTGGTTTTGGTCACCTGGTGGGTCTTTATCTGGGGTCTTGATACAATGACAAACCCCGGCTTGCGTCGAATGTTGTTGGGAGAGGAGATAACTTTCTTTTGCGTCTTTTCTGTAACTAAGTCGTAAAAATGGTCTAGTGTAATTCCATCTTTGGTTCTATAACTTAGAGTAATTCCCCTTATTTTTAGTATATCTTTGACTTTACCAGTATTAATTTCTCGTATGCGGTACGCATAGTTTTTAGGTCCCAGGCTAATGAATAATTTCATTTTCCATCATTCAGTTATCTCATTTGTAAGTTCGCTGAGATACCTGCCAGTATCAAGCAAGGGTTTGTCATACTTGTTTTGAATAAACATAATGGAATCCATATCTACATACAGGAGTCGTTCGTAGCCTACGGTTTCCATTAGTTTATATAGGTTTAACCGTGCCCATGATGATATAAAGGCGGCCACGCAAAAATTCGAGAATGGAAGCGGCTTATTAACATTATATTTTTCCTTATATGTAACAATGAGTTTTTATCTCCCACAGGAACAACGGTAGATACCTCATTTTGAGGTCACAGCAGGAGTTTGAGAAACGTCTTACTGTCAGTAACAACCGTGGACTGTGCGAAATCGGTACGTTGACCCCATTTCCCATATAACGAGTTCAAAAATAATTTCGATATGTACCGAAGCCAAGGATTCCAACATACATTATTATAGTCCATACGGATATTTTCGTGCTGTTGGTATTCCCGGATGTATTCTTCCTTGGATTGTTTGGTTTTGCACTCTTGGGGAAATCCGCTAGCCTCCTGCTTCATCGTGAGGAAGCTGCCAACGTACTTTTCAAACAGGCCTTTTTCCATTTTAAATTCTCATATTTCATGGATTTTTCCGATGGTATATCCATGTTTTAGCGCTTTGTGTATTTCAGGCGAGCAGAACATTCTCCTAAATTGCCATTGTTCCTTTGTATGGTAACAATCCGCGTTATTGTTTTCTTCCATTCATGTGCGATATAACCCAAACATGTTTGGATTTGCACGTGAATGGAATGATTGGGAGATTCAAATTAGTCGGGGGTAGTATTGTACAGTTAATAAGACCGTTGACGTTTTCCGGTTTAGGAAACTTCTTTTTATGCACTGTCGGCATACCAACCGGAAGTGGGCAGCGCGCCATTACTCGGGGATAGACTGACGTAACGTCCGCATATGATTTGTTTCATTCTCGCTACATTTATACAACGAACGAAAACATTCCTTTGTGACGTCTTTAAACGCGTTCTTCGGACTAGTGCCTTCATCCAAGGTGGCGCATTTTGTTCGAATAAAGTCCGAGATGGTCTTATCCGGCTTTACTTCGGCGTCCCACTCACATCCGCATAAGTTTATATCCTAACCATTTGATATATTTTCTTTTTTCTATAGTACGTTGGTATTTTTGTTCGAGGTCCTCTCCCCCATCAATTACGCTATGCCTAAGGCTGGGATAACACTTCTTATGGCCATACGTGTAACAGCCGTCAAATTCAAAAACGGTTACTTGTTTTGTTCGTTTATTTTTATGATAGCCGTCTGCCTTGTACGAGCTAGTAGGGACCTCTCCTTGATTTCCACTTTGTCGGATTTTTATACCAGTTGTCTGGGACATATAGTCGAGCCACTGTAGGGCCTTTTTGCTTTGGCTGTCTCATTGTGGAAGTCCAAGAGGGGGCAGGACAGCTATATTGCCTACCTTAATATATAATGTGCGAAACACTTTAATAGCCAGACTTGCAGATGTTGAAGACACTAAGAAGAACTGAAAGCCGTTTGTGCGTTCTTCAATGATATTACTAAATTTCACAACAGCACTCGCCAGAATATCAACGTCGTTTCTACAGTAGTCAACCAGTTCTTTTTGCATATTAAATTTATAATTTGGATCTTGACTATATGCTTTGTGTCATTCGGATAATGCCTTTGCATCTCCAATACTGCGATTTTCCGGTTCACTGAAGATCAGGTATAGGACTCTCATAATCTTGATCGTCGTCCGTATTAAATAAATACGGGAATTCACCCTTCTTTAGGTTATTTACGAACCCCAAATTTGTGGGTAAATTCCTTAGAGGGACCGACATGTACAAGCACGTATCGTGGAAGACAATTCGTTTTCCAAGGGCCATTTGAATAATTTTTGGCCCTGCATGATGAGATGCAGGTCTTTATCGTATCCTTGGTCCTCAATGAAGGTTTTTGCCGCCAAAATCATCGAATTTCGATCCTTTATGTGATAATCAAATAAACTTTTCAAATGAAGGGCGATCTATTAGTACATGCTTTATAAACTCGGATATCGTACGAAGCTCAAAATCGCGACTACCCCCATTATTTTTATCTCAAGTCATACATGCGGCTCTTGCATATTTTCGTTCCAGCAATCCTGACAACGATGGCCAGCACATAACAAGTTCACTTCATGTTCTCGCTCACCCTTCGTGTTAGGACCAAGTAACTTTGTTTCGCAGTCAAATATTATTATGAGGTATTTATTAAAGTGTGCAGGTTCTAGTTTTCCTACAAAACACTTGTGCGCAAGCAATACATGTTTGTTACATAAATGGCAAAATCTTTCGCCGAAAATATGATTTTCTTTACGTTTACGCATATCCGTAAGGACTCGGCATGTGGATCATTCAACCACATTTTCACATAATACCTTGCCACAGTTTAGTATTGTTTTATGGTTAACAAAACAGGTCATTGAAGAAAACGCTCGATGGCAATCAGCACATAGAACTCGTTGTTTTTCTTCTTCAGTTTCATGGTACACTTCACACCATGCACACTTATATTGGCATTTATGGTACATTATGTTATCATACCCCTCCAGGCAATATTTACAGTATGCCTCTACTCCCAAGTACGATATAAAAGACATCGTACTGTAGTGTCCGTCTTGATACTGAATAAACAGTCGTTTTGGAGCGGGTGGACCTGCGTATATAAGCTCCGTATGTCTTTTTTCGGGTTTCTTTGATACACTACAATCTGATAGTTCGGATGTCAATGTTGTTGAAACATGTCTACCTCCTTTATGGTACAACCATTAACACGTTCAACATCAACACCAGTCGCGCAGCTCATCTTTTTAGCCTTCTTAATCCATTAAAATGGATATTTATCAGTATCCTGTAAATCTCGCACTAGCGATCATTTCTTATCTGCCTTTGCTTTGGCCAAAACCAAACTTTGAAACAGGCATTAAATTTCCGTTGAAGGTTTCATGGTCTGTGCCTGAAAGAAGAAACCTTTATCCATGAACTTTTTAATACGCTGGGACTATGGTCCTCTCCCCAATCGAGGATTGGCCCGAAATAACTTTATTCGAATTTAGCCAAATAGAAATGCTTCGTTTGAATTTAACACATTTTCTAATGTTTGTAAAATTACATCGTGTGTCAGTTCATCGTTTAGGCGCCAAGCCACGTACAAGGGCCTATTCATAGTACATGTACTGCTTTCGATGCTCAGTCCCGCGTACGCCTCTCGAGGAATTACCAGGAGAATGTTCCTCAGGGCAAAGGAAAACATTTCTGGCACATAAGCCTCTGCACCAACATTTACTCCGTCACGGTTTGTTAGGACGACCTCTCTCCCTTCCATTCCGAAATGGGGATGCGACGTCGACGACTCGACAAAATTTCAAAGTTATCAGTACTTTGATTTCCGCTACCGAACATAGTATCACTTGCTGGTACCCAATCATGCCAAAGCGGAGGTGTCACACCTGTCATTCTAGCTTCTTCCACATTTAACTCGCGAGGATCCCGGTTGCGCGATAAAGTTATTTCGGAGATCGTATTCTTCAGCAACAGACAATTGTCTCGCTTTCGAAGACGTCTCCGGAATACCATTACCATTCATTTGATTTCCCTGACCCTGAACGGCAATTGGTTGAGGAGGGGTTCAATCACCGTAAATGCGCGTCTTGCATCTACCTCATCCAAAAGGTCTAGTGCAAGATTCAGTGCACACGGATCCTCCATTTCCCTTGTTGATGTATTACTCAGGTGCTCAGGCTGTGATGGTGGAGTTATTGGTGGTACCTCAAATATTTCCTCCCCATCCGTGTCCTCTGTTGGCGGTGGTGGTAAAGTATTAAAATTAATATTAAAAACTTGTGTTACGTTTCCATTACCATCCACAATTGCTATGGATCTTTCCACATGGTTTCCTCGTTTTTGGTACTGGCAACCTTACAAGTATCCTATTACAAGCAATAACCCCAGTATCAATACGCTGAACAGCAGGTGCAAGAACAGGGAAGGTTTGGAATTCCCTCATAAATGTACGTGCCTCCTCCCACCCAAGCAGTTTCACCAGTGTAACATCATTAATCCGCTCAACATCAGTTTCGCCCTGATTTGCTAATTCGTAAAAGCGATATGCATGGTTTCCATATTTTTTTCAAACCCTGCATAGTCGCTTTCATACAGCGCTAACAAATCCCCCAAGGACTGACATACTTTTACACAATCAATAACTCTGTCCCAGTAAGTATAAATCAAATGGGAAATAAAATCCCTACTTACATCAAATGTCGGCGGAATTCCCTAACCATAGACTCACAAATGTCCCTCCAGGCCAGAACCATGCGATCGCCATTGTCAATATGTCCTTTAAGAAATGCAAGTAAAATGGTGTCGATGGGATTCATGTTTCTGCAATAAACGGGGAAAGAATCTGTAAATACGTGTGTTCACACCAACGATCTCACATCAACTAAATGCAAACACTATGTACACATATATAAATACAAACTTTTAAATTCGGAACGTTGTATTTTACGTGTTATATACGTTTTTGAACAAAGGAATATATCTGTAAGTGTTTTGCAAAGTTTGCGTTTCGCACTTAATGTATTGTTTTGTTTTCTAAGTTAGTTCAAAATGTTTTCATTTCTATTATTTCAAACCTTTATTACAACCAACGCGTAATAGTTTCTTTGTTCGTACAATTCCCAAGGTAAATATTACAAATTTACGAAAATTTGTTACAAACCAAACTTGAACTTTTGTAACAAACGTAACGTTCTCTTATATTTTTTTATTTACGCAACATTGTTACAAACTAAACTTGTACTTTTGTAACGTAGTGTTATAATTTTGTTTTTGAAAAAATAACGTAATGTTCACTTACCCTGCTTTTTAACTTTCAAATCCACAGACAGAATATCACCTTCCAAAGAAATTGGTTTCAATCTGTAGCGACGAGAAACAAAAACATATTTTCAGTCATATATCATTAAAAAAATATTTTAATGTTTAACTACGATATGACTTTGTAACTTGCACCTATTTTAAAATGTGTTCACTATTACGATCATTAGTAGCAAGTACTTTGTATAACGTTGCACATGCGTTTTCATTTTATGTTCATTACTAACAACATTACATTTTTTCCTAAATACTTTGTACTATATTCATTAGTACCAAGC
The DNA here is from genome assembly GCA_022664845.1 of Lepisma saccharinum. Taxonomy (NCBI): domain Eukaryota; kingdom Metazoa; phylum Arthropoda; class Insecta; order Zygentoma; family Lepismatidae; genus Lepisma; species Lepisma saccharinum. The sequence continues at coordinate 10,741 of JAGDQP010032733.1, read as the reverse complement.
TTTCATTTTAGTAGATACTTTTAAGTACCTTTAATAGTATCAAGCTTTCATTTTAGTCAATTCATTCGTATGTAGTTTTCATTTAGTAAATGCTTTTCATTACGTTAATTAGTACCAACTACTTTACATAACGTTCCACATGCGTTTTCATTTTAAGTAATTACTTTTTAAAAATACAATTATTAGTAACAACTATTTTGCCTAACGTTACACATGTTTTTTTGTTGTTAGTAACTACTTTATAAAGTTTTCATTACTACAATCATTTTACTAAGCACATTACACAACCAAGTCACCAAGGCGTTTCACATTGTCTTTAATTAAAATGTTACTTTTGGTTGTATCATACAAAAGTATTCAACTTACATGAGATGTATCAATCCAGACGGCAGACCTCTTCAAAATATTTAATCACCAGTCTGCAACAAAGAACACAACTACTTAGTATCGTACAATCGTAACTGTATGTCTACACAAGTCAGCGTTCAAACTCACAATGGCCTTCCAACCCACTCGTGCTAACCATACACTACGCAAGTCAAAGCGTCTTCCTCCCCTACCATGCATATTTAATAACCGGTTTCAACCCGACTGCAGTGGCATTCGGTCAATGGCTGTTGTTACAGTGCTTCAGAGGGACGTTGGGAAGTCTTACAATAACTGTTGTATATTTATACCTCACATTTTAATGTTAGATTTTTCTTTTATATATTCCTTCTTTTAAGCATTCATGGGGTCCCTTGAGGGTCATGGAATGCGATTACTATGTTATTTCATTTGCGTTTGTTTACTTCTACTGCTTCCCACTTTGTATTTTCCCTGTTTTTCCGGTCCCGTTTACTGGCACTAAGAGACAATGGTATAATATTGTCTTATTCTCTTTCAATTGCCGATCATTTTACATTATTCAAAATAAATGTTAAATCTTAGTCGACTTAGGCCTTTGGATGCCATTTTAAGGGTGGTTGAGGTGAGGTAGAGTTCTCAAATATTGTTTTTTTGTATTTGCTACCATTGAAGCTTCATTTCTCATTAATACAACAAAAGTCAAATCTCAGTCGATTTATGCCTTCGGACGCCATTTTAGGGGTGGGGGAGGTGAGGTGGAGTCCTCAAATGTTGTTTTTGATCTTTGCTAGCATTGAAGCTTCATTTGAAATCATTAAAACAAAAGTCAAATCTTAGTCGATTTACGCCTCTCGATGCCATTTTGGGGTTGGGGGAGGTGAGGTAGAGTCCTCAAATGGTGTTTTTGATCTTCGCTGGCACTGAAGCTTCTTTCACATTAATAAAACAAAAGGCAAATCTTAGTCGATTTACGCCTTTGGACGCCATTTTAGTAGTGAGGTAGAGTTATCAAATGTTGGTTTTTGATCTTTGCTTGCATTGAAGCTTCATTTCACATCATTGAAACAAAAGTCAAATCTTAGTCGATTTACGCCTTTGGACGCCATTTTCGAGTGGGGGAGGTGAGGTAGATTCCTCAAATGGTGTTTTTGATCTTTGCTGGCACTAAAGCTTCATTTCACATTAATAAAACAAAAGGCAATTCTTAGTCAATTTACGCCTTTCGATGCCATTTTGGCGGAGGGGGAGGGGAGGTAGAGTCCTCAAATGTTGTTGTTTGATGTTTTCTAGTAAATACTAACATTTTTCATCATTAGTAAACTTTTCAAATCTTAGTTGATTTACGCCATTTTATTTCATCATTTTCGTGGAGGGGGGTGAGGTAGGGTCCTCCACTATTGTTTTTGGGACTTTCCTGATACGAATGTATGTAATAACACTATTAGTAAACTTTTCAAGTCTTAGTTGATTTACGCCATTTTATTTCGTCATTTTAGGGGAGGGGACGCGAAGTAGAGTTCTCAACTAATGTTTTTGACATTATCTTACAATGGACTAAGAGTTGAAATGACTAGTAAACTTCCCAAATCCTAGTTGATTTACGCCATTTTTCTTCGTAATTTTAGGGGAGGGGGCGTGAGGTAGAATCCTCAACTAATGTTTTTTGACATTATCTTACAATGGACTATGTACTGAAATGACTATTACACTTTTCAAATCTTGGTTAATTTCCGCCATTTTTCTTCGTCATTTTAGGGGAGGGGCGTGAGGTAGAGTCCTCAATTATTGTTTTTTGACATTATCTTACAATGGACTATGAGTTGATATTATTATTACACTTTTCAAATCTTAGTGAATTTACGCCTTTGGACACCATTTTGGGGGTATGGGAGGGGAGGTAGAGTCCTCAAATGGTGAGTTTTTATTTTTGCTGGTACTTATGCGAAGGTTGACATAAATAGTACAATTGTCCCATCTTAGTAGATTTACGCCCACCCCAGGACCGTTTTCTGGGCCCTAGGGGGTAGGGGTTCTCGTTTAATTTAATTTTATTATTTCTTTGTATTTCCTTTTATTTGATATTATTTTTGCTTTTCTAGTCCCAAGCAATCAGAAGTTTCATTTCCTATCTTTCAGGGCCCCATAGGGCCCTCGTAGCCATGCGACAGTACTGGCTTATTATTCTGTTGTATGTTCTACAATTTGCGACCATTTTTTGTCCGTTAGTCCTAAGGATTCAAACGATCAGTTTTCCATGTTTTTCGTCCTCTATGGCCACTTGGAACCTGTGAGTATTCCCCAACAGTGCTGTCTTATTACAATTTTCAACCATGTTTTGGTTCTTTAGTCCCAAGGATTTAAAACATCCATTTTTCATGTTTGGCGCCCTCTAGGACCACTTGGGACCTGTGAGTGTTCCCTAACAGTGCTGTCTTATTACATTTCTGGACCATGTTTTGGTCCCAAATTCGAAAAATCCACTTTCCATGTTTCCAAACAGTACTGGCTTGTTAGTTGTATGTTTTATCATTTACAGTTTTCTTGTGTAAAACAATGGGCCCCTGGGGTTATTTACAACTGGCCAGGGTCATATGCCCCCCTGTATCGTACTGTACACTGCTCTTTGCTTTCAACGTTTTCTAGTTACAACTCTAGCTATCCCCCTTTCCGAATTCAATGGTCCTCCGTTCCGCTCCGTTGTGCTACGTCCCGTTCACTTCCGTTATACACACTTATCCGAATTAAATAAGTGTTTAAAATTTTAACCACAGATGTCACCCAAGTCTGGAAACAGCTGAAAACCCTCCGCGCGTAATGTGAGTGAGTATTGGGCAATGCGAAGTCAAGGTAGTTTGATGCGAAGTGAATAAGAAAAAAAGCAACATGGATGAAGATACATGTAGGCGTAGAATTCTCATACTTGTAGGTATTCGACATATATTAAATAACAACAGACGAAGATTGATAGCTATTCGAAGGATGATCACAATTCTGCAGGTTATTCTGGAAGTTTTTGCAAGATAAGTGCGTCTCATGAACTATGAATCACTAAATAATGTTATACCAGGATCTATGAATAACCACCTAAGTCGTTAGCCTTGACAACGTTACGCATTTGAAGTTCTAAAAACACTTCAAATAATTATAAGAGTTCTTAATCTTAGTATTCTTAAATAAACTCCTCATATGCAAGGGCGTCGCCGGAAATTTTCCCAAGAAGGGGGAAATCAGGTATTTTGTGTGTGTGTGTGTGTGTGAGAGAGAGAGAGAGAGAGAGAGAGTGTGTGTGTGTGTGTGTCACTGTCACAGATATGGGATAAATTTGCAGATGAATCATGAAGAGGTGCAAGTTATTCTCAATTATTTATTTATTACATACTATTAGAGAACGTTCATTAGATTACAGTTTACTATTTTCTTAAGACAAGGTAAAATTAATTTATGGATGTAAAGTTTTATTAAACATCGTTCTCTGGTTAGAGTTTTCTCCTTTTAGTAGCGCTATCGTTTGTAATGGCAAAGCAAGAAGTACACTGCAAGATTTGACTGTGTTAACACTTTTTGATATCTCACGGCGACCATCACTTGTTTGTGTTAAATCAATACAACAAAATGTTATTGATTTCGGCGATTCCACACAATGGATGTGTTTTTAATGCTGATTCAACACAATATTAGTGCTATCATTGTGTTGAATCACCGAAATCAGACAACAAACGGTGTTAACAAAAAAGAGGTGGTCTCCTCAGGACACCGGAAAGTGTTTAATTAACACAATCAACTTTTGCAGAGAACCACATTCGCCATTTGTGGAAAGGTGGAAATTCCCAGGCAGGCATAGATACTTCCGTGAAACATTTTTCCTTCCTACTTTCTAGGGGAGAGATTGCTAATAGTTTGCTGAACAATATAAAAATAATCTCAAACATAAAATGAAATTGAAGTCATAATAATTTTCAAATTAACTTAATGGAATCTGAACTCAGAACACAGTACAAAATTGTTAACAGTAACTTCTCAATAACGCCGGACACTAACACATCCAGTATTTTTTAATAATCAGGATCATCAAACGCCTGGCATGTTAGAGCTCGTTGTTCATTACAATAGAAATTAATGTAGTGCGATCAATGACTATTACATAATTTGAAGTCACTAAAAGCGAGATGGCATAACGTTGTCAGACAAATAAAACTTTCAATAATTCAGGCAAATTTAAAACGGTGAGTAATAGCACTTTTATTAAATTCTGTGTTGGATGTTGGAGATTACAGAAATAACATATTTTAACAAACATTAATAGATAATTTATGTGTAAGAATTCCTATCGACGAGAAGCTTTGCTAGGTAAAATTTCTGTTCTGCATTATTCCAGCATCACCCATTCGGCTTCAGCCAAAATTATGTAAAGACCTTTAAAAAATTCAAATTCAGATTCGCTTTGAGAGCCCTTGGTAATCAGGCTCAATTTTTTAAAAATAATGAACAAACCACAATAAGAATGACATTTTAGAAAATGGGTTGGATAATTCTTAAGAATATCTGTCAAATTTAGTAATCCATAATTTGGAAATATTTGCTATTGATAAGAAATTTGAAATCCTGGGCTATGCCGTCCTGGGTTAGTGACTGTCAAATATCTCGGCTAAAAAAAATTAGCTTCAAAATGAAATAGTTAATTTCCTTAATGTTAGATGACAGTGTTTTTCTTGATTTGTTCGGTATTTTTAAAAACTAAAAATTAAAATTATTTATAAAGAATGTGTATCATACGATTGACCTACACGTGCTTTTTAAACTTTGTATATAAATGTGTGTGTGTGTGAAAGCGAGAGAGAGGGAGGGAGAGAAAGAGACACGTATTTTTTATTGACTTTCTAGAGGAACTGCTTCAACTTCATAAAACAGAGTACGTTCACAAGAAATAACACTTACATAATAGTACAATAATAGCATTCTTGTTTTTACTTTGGATACTTTAACATAGTTTGTTTGGTGGGGACAAATTGCGTATTTGTGATTCCATACATTGAAATAATTATGGTTGAGGAAATGTAACGGGAGAATCTCAAATAGCTTCTTATGGAATGCATGCAGTAAAAAGCACAGCATACATCAAATATACGAAAATAGAATAGTATTTGGTATAAAATCTGAAATCAAGGGGGGCAAGTACCTCCCTGCCGACGCCCTTTCTTATATGTTATCCTCTCATCTATTAATATCTACATGGAATCCCATTGGGGAAATCTAACCAATAATATTTTCACAGTGCGAAGTTAAAATTATTCAATGATCATGAAGATATATCACTCAAAACATGGTACAATATCGATAACATAATGTAAAATAAAATCTTAAACTATTAAAATACTTACATTCAAATACTTCGGCACGGTCATTCATTTTAAACTTGTAACACGTGATCAATTCTACATATTTGTCCCAACTCCCAAGTGAAGAAGGAATTTTGGCCTGCAATATGCCGCTCTGTTTTCTTTTCAACATGGCAGCAGCGCGCAACCGAAAGGAGGGTCAAGTGACCATCTGGTCCTCCGTTGCTCCGTTCACTTCAATGCTCCGTCGAAGGGGGAATTCGGATAACCATTGACGGTGCATCCGACGGAGCAAGGGTACGGAACGGAGCATAAAGTGCCAATTCGGAAAGGGGGTTAGTATAGGTCCCGGCACGGTCTCGTACAACAATAGCTTATTATTTTCAATTTAAAGCATGTGTGTTAATCTCGTTGCACATTACAGAAGTTTATATTTCCACTTGTTATGACCCTGTCATATAGCAATTGGGGGCCCCTACACGTTTTGGTCCCATAAAGTTGTCCCAACCCACTGGCCATCCAGACTGAAGCACCAGACCATTGATTAAAAGGTTCCTGGTTCAAGTCCCGGAAGGCGTATACGTGCGCCTTTTCACAGCCAAAGGCCCAATAAAAATAAAGTTGTATTATCCTATGCTTTTAACACAAGCGCATTTATCTCCCCCGGTAAATCATTTGTCACTAACGCTTTTTATTGCACTGATCGGAAAGGCCATTCTGAGGTTTCTCGCAATTTAATGTACCTTTCACAATTATTCATCACCAATACCATGCATGCCTTTAGTCATGCGGTTCAAAGTTAAAGTAGCATTTGCAAAATTGTGGGTTCAATACCATCCTGACTGAGGTTTTCACTCAGTCACACCAGGGAAATGCCAAAATGGTACTTTCAACATAGGTCCAGGTCGACACTTTCCCTCCCCTATCACGCTCTCAGCCTTGAGTGCCTAAAGGCCGTAAATAAAAATATTCAAATTCAGTGTGGTTCGGAATCCACTTTAGCATGTAGTTAACCATGGTTGCTTCCTTTTTCAGCATAGTCGCAACACAGGGTATTCCCAGTTTACTTTCCTTGTTCAATATGTACAAATATATAAGCAAGTTAAACTGTATTTCTTATTTTCTCAGATCCTATTCACGTTAATATTTCTATAAAACCTCTGTTTCCCTTATTATTTTTTTATATCTTTTCTTTTTTTAAAAAAACAACAACGTATTTTTAAAAATATACAAAAACTTTGGGCTAATATTACATTAGTAATACATCAACTAATATAAAATCTCTATACGTACCTCAAAATCATTCAATAACTAACACAGTCACACAATCTCTTCAGTACGTCTTGCTGCATCAAATGTTACAAAATAATAAGCTTTGACCATCTCGGATCCCAGCGGTAGACTTCTCCGCCTCTCTATCTCTCTCTTCAGGACCACTCCCAATGCATCTCTTGTTAAAAGACGACGCTTCTTCTCTTTTTCTGTGATTTAAATCTCATGTAAGAGTCTTTCTTTCAGTTGGTAAAGTAAAATCTATTTGCATGAATGTTTCTCCCAGCAAAATCTTCTCAGATCTCATGTTGATCTTACGTATGTATAACATATCCTGTTTCTCATTGCCTTTCTCAGCACGTAACCTATCTTTAAGTTCCTCCAACAACACAATGCAATGCATTTTAAGTACTTCACAAGGTTAAACGCTCGTATTTCTATGTGCTCGTATATCTTTCTCTTCCAAAAGGGCGTTTTCTTATACATCCAGCAAAACACAAACTCCATTTATTCCATATGTATGCTTGTCTGCGTGTTATTAGTGTGCGTACTTTGTCACGTTTTTTCATTACAGGCGCTACAGGGGCCTAGTTACCTACGACAGTACCTCATTTACCGTATTGGCCCGAATCTAAGCCACACCCGAGTATAAGCCCCATCCTTAATTTTATGGGGGAGAGGAAAAAAAAAGAAAAATTCAGTGTAGAGAAATTTACCTGTCACATTACCCAGTTACAAATCTGTTTACACTATAGGGTCACTCTTGAACACATTTTTCTTCAGTTACCGTATAATGTGGGTAAATAACAAAAAAATACCGGTACAACTAATCAGAGTCTTCTCCAATGTCACTGCTAACTTCACTACTATCGGTACCGGTATTTGTTTCATCACTGCCACTACTGGTACCATCATTCTCCTCCCAAAGTACGTCGTCCTCACTGTCATCCAGAACATTAGACACGCAGCATTTCTTGAATTCTTTGATGATAGAGTCTGGTGATATTGTGTGCCATGAAGAGAGAACCACTCACACATAAGGCTGACAGATGGCTTCTATTACATGTGAAAAATTATCGGCCGCGCAAATAAGCCGCACCTTAAATTTTCATGTACGAAATTTGAAAAATAAACGCGGTTTATATTCGGGCCAATACGGTAATTCGGAAGAAGAAGAAAACAGAAATAGCCTCAGGAACCTGTGACTATCACTATGTTATTATAAATTTAATATTCGTAAAAATAAGAAAAGTATAATGTGTATCATTCTTTGAAATGATTTCCAGTTAAGTATTATGTTTTGTATATTTTGAAATTTCTTTTGGCAAATAAAGAAATCCGTGGATAAGTGGTCAACGTGTCGAGATACCAACGAGTCCTGCCTAACGTTCCTGCTTCGAACCCTACAGCAGGCGCTGGGATTATTTACTGTGGGAAAATTAATACTGTATATCATGATGAAAGCAACGGACAAAATGCAACTAAATGTGTGTATACCAATAACACAGCAACTAAGCTCTGTTTTTGCCAACTGAACCAGTTTCTTCATCGTCCGCTTCTTGATTTCAACTTGTTTCTTCTCAACCATTATTCAACGTCGAATAATCCGTTGCACAGGCGGACATTTCAGTACATTTACCTTTTAATGCATGATTATTTCAACTTACACGAATGCACGACATGGGTCGTTTTGACCCAGCCGTATTAAAGCTTTTTTTTTTGTGTTATGTATATGGTTTTTAATTTGACTTAAAACTGAAGAAGTTAAAGACCCTAAAAAACTTAACTTAAAAGGATGATGTCAAATATTTACTTATGTGCTGTCAGTAGTGAAGCTGAAAATCTTATTACATTTTGTGCGGGTGTTATTGGGGAATCAGGATTCCACACGATTCAAGCTTTTAGAATACGGTTTATGGAGGCTAGATGCGTTTATTTATAGTTTATGATTGCATGCAGATGTTATCGTTTGTAATATCCACGTCTTCTGAAAAAATCGGTATAAGACTTAGAGAAAAATGACAATAAATTACTGTGGGTATCATCAGAAGATAAGTTTAGCATGAGTATCCTCTTCACTGAGTTCGTGATGTAACAAATTGAACAATTCGTCTTCAGCCAACAACGTAGACAAATAAAAGGTACTCTAAACTTAGAAAAAGGGAAAAACTAAGAACAATGACAAAATGAAACGTTTCCCATAGTTCAATACAGCATACCAGAAGCAGCAGTTAACAACTGAATATCATAAAAGCCAATGTTACCGAGCACCAACCAAGTTTTGAAAGCCATTGGTGAACATTTTAGTATCATAAATCAGTGTGAACAAAAACCTAAGTAACGAAATTCCCAGAATCTGGTCAACTATTAATTGACAAAGATTAAATATAACATAGAGACGAATCCCCACTAGTTACATAAAACCGATGGCTCATATTGTCCCATGCTATGCATTTGTGTAGCGTTAAGAAATAAACTTGAATAAGGAACATACAAAAGGACACTAAACAACAAAAATACTTCGGTACAACGAAATTATAGGAGCTCTCAGTCAGAAACAGCTTTCTGAAAGAAAAGTATACCCTCGAAATCGTATGTAAATCTGTCACGGGTCAATTTGACCCATGCCATGGATTCAAGGGTTAATATAACCTTTCGGTACTTTGTTTAATGCACTTTTTTTCCGAAGTATTGTGCTACTGGAGAAGAAGCTCGCAGTTAGTAGTTTGCGACGGTGCGACCTAATGAATACAGCTCATTATAACTCTCTTTTGAAGCAATATCTTCAGTGTCACTATGCGACACTTCAGTTAGAATATAGTTCTTGGCTAGATTCTTATTCAGTAGACTTAGATCTATTTATAAACGAACTGTAAAGGCGCTATTACACTATCGAGCTTATTGATCATTTGGCGCTATTACACTATCGAGCTTAGATTTTGTCGAGAACGAAGAGTTTCTCGACCATTTACTAATGCTAATACGCTCACTTTGAAGACAGTTTTCTCTTGTAAAACTACCAGTCCGCTCAGCCAGATTTTAAAGTTTGAATTTTCAAAGATACCGTATACGTAATTATTCGTTTCAGAGTATAAAATATAATCTTTGGCGTAGATGTGGGTGCAGGTTGTACAAAATCTGAAGCACCTTTAAAAAGCTTGGAAATCTTACATGCTTCTATTGCACTTTTATTAGTTTCGCTTTCGAAATTCGGAATTAGTGTATCAAATTTTTGAAATATGCATTGTTTTGGAGCTACAGCGTGCCGAAAGCGTGGTAAAATGATTCTTAGAGTTTCATATTTCTAACACCACGAACAGTAGAGCTGATGCGGCGTGGTACCCTCAACAATTTTAAACCTTTCCTATTTGAAAATGTATATTTAAAAATTCCACAATGGGCGCGCAAGAGATTGCCAAAGGAAGTAGGGGAATCCGGAATACTTCTGAAGGTAGGTCGAAATGAGCATGAGTTAAAAGAATTCCCGTAAAAATTTTGGTAAACTTTATTTTTATATGGGCCAGTCTAGTAACTTTAGACCCCGGCCCGTCACGTATCGCCTTTAGTTGTTAGAATCCACAACCATGCCCCTGCCGGAAGTCGAACCCGGGGCCTTCGAGCCGATGTCCTACCGCCGCAGACCGCTCGGCCACCCGGCCGGCAAAGACTTCCCGTGTAAGGACGGCACACTTGATTCTCAGCGTCCAATCGGACAATGATATTCTATCTCTTTGATAGCAAATAAATAAAATATTCGATGAAATTATGCAATTCTTACTCCTGCT
>JAGDQP010032732.1:0-21107 GCA_022664845.1 Lepisma saccharinum | reverse complement strand
TTCGTTTAGAAATGTAAAAAGCGAATAAAATATCATTGCTAGACCGAGACTTAGATGGCTAAGTAACATTAAAATGGTTATGGAGACGATTAGCCATAATCCAATTGCTCCTGTCTTAAAACAAAACCCGTAGTGAGCATTTGTATCTGTGGCAATACACTTTAGGATTCTGTATGCTACAGAAATTTCCGGATAATTTCATACTATAGAAATCATGCGATACTTAATTATAAAAATCAAAATCCATTGATTGATTATGAAATCACTTGTAAATGTGGGGAAGAAATATATAAGCGTATACGAAAACTTGTTTTAATTGAACATATTAAGCAGACAGCCAGCTACGGACCAAGCTCATTAGATTTCGGTGAGTATGTCTCTGACGCTTCTAAGGGCAGTGTAGCAGTGGGGTTTTTATATAGGTTTCATATTGATGTTGTGAAACTGAGGGATACACTAGGCAACCTGAAGTCCGGATTCGAACCTGCGTGCCACCCTTAGAGCCTGGGTTCAGAAAGAAACAGGAAGAATTCATGAGCATAATCCTCACATGCCAAGTTGTGAAATACGGAAGAATTGTATCAGTACCATAGAATTGTAAATAAAAGTAATTACAGTAGCCTATATTGTGAAGTGCAAGTTTGTTAAAGGTACCAGTAGCTCTATCTCGCACAGTGGAATAGCGTCATTTGCGATTCTTAAGTCTGTGGAAGCACTGAGTGATCCCACAATTATCAGCATCTTCTGAAGAAAGACAAACATTTTAAATGTCCGTGGTGCAACCAGGTTGATTTTCTAGCGGGCCCTTTAGGGAACCGCTTTCGTTTTTGTATTGCCTGTCTGTCTGTTAGAATATGATTTGAGAAGGTACCGCTAATGTCTAAATGGTTATGGGATCGACTAGGCGAGAGAAACCTATCAGTGCAGTCCAAAAGTTTATCTAATCGAAATTGTCACTTTTTAAACCCTGAAGCCCGAATTTTCAGCGATATTTTCACCTTTAATAAACTTGTTCACAATTTGTTCTCTGTAACTAGACTTCCCCGTAATCTGTTAGATCTGAACTATTCTGGGGCCCACTCAAGGTAAGAAATCGTTTGGCACAATCTCAAATTTTGTCGATCAGCCGTAAATGTTACTTTTCCTAACCCCAAAGGCTTTGTGGTGGACATACGCCGTGTGCTTGAGTTTTCTCGGAGTTTTTACCGTTTCCTCCCAGTTACTTCATGCCACTAATTCTCCCATCATCACCCATCCTGAGCCAGAGTTACCTAAAGGTCTTTGAAAAAATCAGTTCCATTCAATTCCTGACCCGCAAAGTGGCCGCTTGCATTTATTTTCGTTTGCACCACTTACGTTGTGCCCAACGGCCATCGAAATGCAGGATGTATCAATGTATGAGGGTTATAAACTTCCGAATTTTTTTAACACAATATATTTAAGTCAATATAATATTTTAATATATATTTTAACCAATATTATAAATATCCGTAACATGCTTATTTTAATTTTTTTCAGACGATTTTTGAAGTTGGACACACTGGAGACTCTCGAGGTTTCAAAATTATGAAGGAAAAAAGAGAAAAACATGAGCAGGTTATTCAAAGCTATCACAAGAAGTTGATGGATAAAGCTGCCTCACAAACAGGTATGAATTCAAAATACGTAATAATATTTTGCTATTTATCGTAATGTAAAGCGTATATTTTGTCATTTCTTCTTTTACTTTTCTCTTTCATCTTGGATTTGGCGTGCCCCTACCCTTTTATTAACAGGAGCTCATTGCCTTTACTTTCAAAAGTCAATCGCCGCCACTAGGTGCAAGCGTACCCTTACCAATTCTAACCCACTGCGAGCACTGCTCTCAACAAAGTGTAAGTTTTACCCTTTGGGATTTGCGCACACCTGAAGGAGCTCGATTCGATCTTGCAGAATACTGTTTAACTTATTTCTAATAACGTATCCAGACAGGCCTTTTCGATGATGATGATGATAATAATAATAAACTTGTTATTTAGTTACAAAAATAGTAAAATACTTTCTCTTTGAGTATATATGGACCATACGTTCATTTAATACGTTATTTTCAGGAAAATGCGTATATGAATTAAAATAGCCATAGGAATTATGTATTGTTTTATATTGTGTTGGCAAGCTTGTATTCTTTGACATAATTGTTACTCAAAAGAAAAATTGTGATCCAATGAACTGTGTACAGTTATTTTCTATCAGCGTGGAAATGATGAGAGGGGGTCGGAGAGAATCACGTGAAGAACCACTTTCTACTTTTACTAGAAATATGATTCTCATGCTTTATTCCGTTTCACGTTTCTTGTTCTTCTGTCATGGTATGACAAAACGATGTACTTTTCAAACTTATGTGCGGGGAAAAGGAGATGAGTTCTGGGAATAAAAAACTGAATAGTTATACTAAGTTTGATGGAGGGTTCACATACATACTTTTTGTTCTAATTTTTAATTTTATTTTGCCGTATATACTCAGAGAACAGTAGTGACTCATTATAAGCTTGTAGTATAATGATTTGTTTACCGTATACCAAACCAACTGTACTTATAACTGCTTCCGTTTCGTTTCTTGGTAGTCTTTCAACTCACTGGGAAATAAATTGTTTGAAACGTATTTTAAGTTTTCCGCTTGCTTTATAGTAGTAGGTATTTTATTAAAGATTCTCATGTGTCATGTTACTAGTATGATATTATTCTACATCTTGTGCTCTGTTCTAGTTCTTTTACTGAAACAGAGCTATGCTAGTGCCCGTGGTTTACTAGCTGTAGTCACGAACTACTAATCGACACTGGAGAGGCACGCAAGTTCGAGTCCTGTTACATGACAGGATTTCCAGAATTCTCTTAATTTCAGTAGCCGAATGCTTGTGCAATACCTAGGTATCTAGACCTTCTTCATCCCTTCGCGGGGAAGTGCTCACCGAGGAATGACATAAATACAAGTTAAAAGAAAGAAAGAAAACCCAGGATAACGTACAGCTATGGACAAAATTTTGACGCGTCTCTTGTAGAGAATATTTCACAAAATTGCAGAGATATTGTGTTACACTGTGTGTAACAAAATTAAAATTTGAATTTATAATTCCCATTAGATTACAAAAATATCCCTGTTCGGGATAAAACTAGAAACTTGTGACATTTTTGGACTTAGTTGTATTTTTTTTTTTTCAAATATCGCCCTTCTTTATCCAAATGTGAAAACAATATTTTCTACAAAAGTACGTCATGTTTTTGTTCATATCTCAGCAGGTCAACAAATATATATACGATATTCCAATATATTTATTTTTCCAGTAAGAAAAGTTAGTTATAGGCGTGCGTCAAAACTTTTGTCCACAGCTGTACCAGTAACATGCTGGCCACGATATCGGATGTGAAAAATCGATACTAAAAGCCGACAGTCCTAACTGGCATATTTCCTCATTCTCGTCAGGCGAATGCTAACTTGTCAGGAATTGTCATGGATACATTCCCTATCCTACGTATTATTACTTTAAACTTCTCTTGGTCACAAATGAATAACAGTCCTTAAAATTCTTTAAATAAGTGCAAGTGCAAACTATCAGAATGTGCTGAGCAGTAAAGATCATTGTTGCAGATAATATAAAGATTAGATTATTTGGAATTTATGTTTGAGTTTTTTTTCTGATGCGCAGGAAGTGGATTTCTGGAAAGACACCTGCCTGACAGTACAACAGAGGAGATTAGTGAGACATTCAAGCACGTGGTACAACCAAGTAAAAGAAAAAGTAACGAGTACGACGAAGGAAAGAAGAAAAGGCAACGTACTATTGATAAAGAATATTTTGTCCCCTATCAGGCTCCCGATCATCATACAGAACAAGGGTAAGTTCAACTGCCCTTTCTCATATATAATCAATTAGCTGATCGATTCGCATTTGTTATCTGTAATGTGTAGCCTGCATGAAGTTACATGTATATGAATGGTGTAATCGTTGTTAGTGAGAAACAGTATGACATGTGCATGTTCTTCTGCCAAGTTTTGTCTGTAGTGTTGACATTATATTCCATTGCATTAAAAACTTAATCTAGTTTTACGTAATCTTGAAGATGCGGCTTTATTGAAACTTAATGTCCTTCAGCTGTTAAGTTTCTTTGTTATTTTCTGTTAACTTGTCAGACTAACTTTCAACTTTCTCATTTTTAAGTTTTTATACTAAAGGCCATATACACGCTTAGTTTTTTTATTAATTTCTATACTGATCCTTTACTCCAGTAAGCTGTGTTTCTGAAGACCTTTTACGCCTTCTGCTTTTATATTATTTTTTTGTTTTATTCTCTTAACAGCTATGTTTAAACGTGACGTATTGGAACGGGCGTAAGCCATAGTGCTGTTACCGCCCATAAAATTCATTTTATCGTTATCTTATCGTAATTGCACTAAGGAAGTAGTTGTATGTTACATGTTAAACCTCCTACATGACCTGTTTTATTAGCATTTCATGCTGTCTGAATGAAAGGATCTCGAGGTTAGGATGCGTATGATACTGCAGCACAGAAGTAGAGTAAAATAAACTTATACCTAGATCATTTCTAAACTAATGAATACGAAGGGAGCACACGAGCATGGATGGTATAATCAGCGCGGTTGTTGCAATAATTGAAGCGCCCAGAAGAATCTGTTACATTTGGCAGGTTTTGAGAACATTGAGTTTGAAGATAGTTTGAACATTATTATGTTTAAATATATATCACATTGCCCGCAAAAGCTCTGAATTGTGGCGGCTCCAGATGATTTTATTTTAGAGTGTATAGTGACAATATGTAGAAAATGAAAAAAAAAATAGACATAAAGTGAAATAATAACATCGCAAATGTATCCTTATTCGGTCGCATGCTTAAGTTGTTAACGTATACTTTGTCGAAAGCAATACTGTTTATTTTTGTATGTCATAACGATAGGAGGTTGAAGATGATACAGTACATTCAGCTGTTACAAAATATTACTTTCGACGAAAAATTTGCTGCTCAGCGGTAAATTATGTTCGGATCCACTGTTTGCATGTCTGAAACTTCCTTCAATTTTATCATGAATCTCCATTGGATATTTTCAGTGCAAACTTTCAGTTTAAAAACACGAATGTTGATTTTTCATTACAACACCTGAAAATATATTCTGCCGTCAACCTCTGCTGTTATGATACAGAAAACACTACGATTGAAAGAACTAAATAATATTGCCTCCGACTACTGCCAAAACGTTGCTGATTTCATCATCCGTACTTATAGGCATTATTTTTCAAATGACCCATGTATGTGTGAAATAAAAGCAAGTATGTATATGTAGAAGAACAGTGCAGAACGCGAGTACATTACTAGAAAGATACGTTTCATATGATGTACTGAATATAAAACACTTTGTTAACCTGTAGTTTTCTTGTTTGTTCGCTGTGATATACAAAATTTTATCGTAGAAACAGCACGAACACGCAGAAAAGTATGTACATTATTGTTGTTATCACCGCAGACTCTAGCTATGCACTGTTAAAGCATGTATAAGTAAAACGTCTAAATATGTACCGAATAAAAAGAAGCTACCATGGAGATTGCTAACAATGCTTTATGTGTAACAAACAACTATATTATAACCTGTTTTTATTCTTTTCTGTTTCTGTCTTCAATGTTGTCACTTAAATATTGTCTTGTTCTTTCCTCTGATCAAGCAAGCAGCTGTAGCTCAGTTGGTAAAGCGTTGGCTTAGCATTCGGAAGGTCCTGGAAACTATTCCAGCGCCCGCTCATCCTGACTTAGGTTTTCCAGGTATTTCGTCATACATACTAGGGAAACGCCGAGATGCTGCCTACTAACTAGACCCTGGCCCACTACTTTCCAACATCTCTCCTTCCATCCTATCCCTGAGCCTGAGATGCCTAATGGCCATCAAATCAAATTCAAAATCCTCCCGATCACTCCCTGATCTGTCGTTCTCTTTGAAGGTCCACATATGTCAGTTGTCCTCTCTGTCCTGCCTTGACTTATTTATCCAGTGGCGAAGCGTGATTTTGTGGAACTGTTAACGATAATTAAAATTCAAAATTTATATTTCATTATTTAATTAATTACTTTGGTGCTAGCATTTATTTCAAAGAAGAAGCATGTCGTCAGCTACGAACTCTTCCTGATAATTATGATAATTCCCTGAACTCAGTCTGGCCTTATATCTTTAACTGCGATTCCAGTGTTAGTGGTTTTCTTAAGTGTTGGGTTATTTTATCAAACAAATTTTAAGGTATTTGTTTAAGCAATCAGAATTATCTTTGTGGTTGAGTTGGATACACCGTAATTAATTCATGTTGGACACACTTAAATTAATGTACAACGATATATGTAGATGTGAGTCTCTAGTGAAAAAGAGTTAATATGGCCAATTAAATTTACACTAAATCCTCGTTTATCCGGACTTGATGGGACTGGACTTGTTTCGGATAAACCAGATTCACAATGTTTTCATGTTATAAGCACCTGCAAATACAGAAATACAGTAGAAAAATAGTTTATTTTACAGAACACAAAATTTATTGTAATAAACTGGGGGCAAATACAGTACAACAGTGCACATTTACACTGCGTAGAAATAATTAGACATGCTCACTTGTATACGATGCATAGGTATCTTCAAACTGACGCAAAGTTGCTTAGTTTTTAAGTCAGTCGTTCCGGATAAACCGAGGTTCAGGATAAACTAGGTTTTAGTGTACGAGGTTATATCAAGGTGTAGTATGAGATGTGAAAATATGTATGCGTATTGGTTAAAGCGTAAACAGGAAGGAACAATGGAAGTTGTTAGTTGGTTATCATATACGTTCATATTGAGACTTGACAGCCATGAAGTATCTGGGTATATTGTGAGTAAAGATCAATAAAAAAAAAAAAAAAAACTAATTAGAAAAAGAATTCATTGAAATGAAGTTGTTAAAAGGGTGTCCTGAATTTGGAGTACTTACGTATCCATTATTAGAAAATAAGGATATGAAACTATAAAGAAAGGAAATAAGATCCACGAACCCACAGTACTACTGTTATAAGTAGAAAGTAGGGATACCCAGCTGAAATGACCAGCCACAACAAAAGGAGACAATATATTAGTAGTATTGTCCATATTTCAAGTTGGGTTATTTTACTTTAATTTCAGAATGTTATCACTGAATTACAATGGTTATACGAAATCTTCGCCACTGTATTTATGACAAGTAATTGTGATTGCTCTCCAGTGATTCCAAAGATGATATTTTCACACCTTTAAATCTTCATCTGTTGTTTTGCGCTCATTATGTCGTTCATAACTAAGTTGCCACTCCTGTAAGTCTGAGAAAGTCTTGGAAATTATTTTTCAGTGTCATAAAGTATCGTTAGCCAGAACCTTCTTGTGAAGTTACTATCCGTAAAAATACTCAGTCATATATTTCAGCCATGACATACAACGGTCAGCGACTCGATATATCGTCCGTTGATGAGTACACAGCCTTCAATTAAATCATGATGTCATAATCTTTGATAACGAGTTACTCAACAATTGCTAACATCTCGAAATCTATAAGATCTTATTAGGTAATCTTGTGAGTACGAGTAATGTCTGATATTAATATTAGATTTTGAAAAATATTAAAAAGTGGGGGGTGGGCGCGAGGAAGGTCCTTAATTTGTGTACATTGCGTCGATCAGTTACCGAGCGACGTAACTTATCGAAACAATGCTTACTCTGATTGGAAGTCCCTCGGACGGCATTCTGGGACCGGCCTGCGAACTTCTTCCTTGCTTCGCTACCTTACTCTGTCTTATCCAGTGTTCGATTTGTACAATTTTTATAATTTACAGGGGGAAGAATTAGTGAGAAATGTATGATACAGTATTTTGGGATTGTCCATTAATTGAATTAAATTTATGGCCTTTAGGCATCTATGGCTCAGGCCTGGGATCTTCCATATCCCAGGCTACATGTAAGCACAGCCAGGGATGATTTTTGCAGAGAGGGGGAAATCCCAACGATCCACCGCTGCAAATCGAACCAACGGGCTGTAAATTTATTGACCGGACGGTATAAAGCTGTTAGTTGCTCCCAATAAAATAAAATTAAAGTTTGAAAAGTAATGGAAATTTTAGTTCCATCGTTTTCGTCAGAAGACTCAAAGAATTGAAAAGATGTAGAAAGCTTTTTTTTTTTCTTTTACGTAGTTTAAAAATAAAGGCGTGAAATTATAGCAGTTTCAGGGAAGCGACTTCGAGTAATTAATAAATAACCTGCTCCATAAATAAGGAAGATCTATACGGGACCCAAAATTTTATGAAATTTTTACTACCAGCTTATCGTAGCGGAGAGAAACTAATGTATCGTCTTGAAATTATCATCTTCGAATCGGACGATTCCAATAATGACAAGCTGGCGTTTAAATTATAATATTATAAACAATAAACAAGTAAAAATTATTAAAATGCACGCTTCGATTTACAATAAAGACGGGGAATTGACGATAGTTTGCACGTAAAAGTTAGTCTTAACAATAATAGATTAACGCTATTTAGAGAATTGTGGTTACAGCCAACCTCTCCTGTCCCCAAATTTCATCTGATGAGAGAAAAGTCAAACAGAGGTGAAGCATCCCAAGAAATTATGCTTATTATATCTGTGAATAAGAAAGAATTCAAATCGAATTATGAGTTTCAAATATGTGTCGTGCCTTAAATACATAGCTTGTCCAGTGCATGTAGTTGTCATTTTAAAGGTGGGTGTATTCTATACAAGTATATTGAGTATCTCTACGATTATTTCTTCTTTCAGGCTGGCTGTAAACAACTTTTCCCAAGAAGCTTCAAAATCAGTGCTCGACTTAACTGGAGACGATGCACAATCCTTTCAGTTAAAGAAGAGATTCATGCACTGGGATAAGAAGAAAAAGAAATTTGTTGGTGTTAATCAGGTGAGGAGGATTATTTTACTAGTAAACATTAAGTTAACTTGAAGACTGAATCTGTACGGCAAATGCTGACGTTGTATGAATATCTTCAAAAACAATGGAACTTGTTTCATGGGGTAAATAACTGTTATGAAATTAAATTTTTGACATTTCAGATTCATCATCATACGAAAGTATATACAACGAAGACAGATTTGATAAGCGTCACAAAATGTATACGAATATATCCTTCGTTTTTGCTGTTCAAAATTGCATGTTGTCATCGGAGAATCCAATGCGATCAAAACATTTCTACTGGAAGACGCTTGCTGAAACTTACATGCCGTGGGATAGAACAGAATAAAACTCACTTAGAAGGATATGCCAACAGAATCTAAAATACACTCCGCCGCCGAACTTGTTTCAAATTTTTTATTAGTTATAATACTGCTTGTTATTCTGTAGTAATAATACAAAAATAATGTACATCAATGCAAGTGATCCGTGGTAAAATTGCTAATATTAGCTGATGGTTTATTTTTGTACTAACTAGAGAACAGTCTATAGTGTTATCCTTACTACTGCTTCCTTGTTTTACTCAGTTCTTTTGTTTTCTAGAGAAAAATCTTTTGTAAGTCACAAAATCTCATGTTAAGATATAAACGAGGTCGATTGAACAAATACTAGTAAGAAAAATGATACGGTAGCACCAAACGGAAAAGCAACAATAAAACCAAAATGAACTCTTGTGATAGAGTCCCAAACTAATAATAAAAATGTTGAGCTTGGTGTCCGGACTTGTACCAAATGTTTTCACTTAAAAAGAGTATACATAATGAACAGTAGTATACCTCTGTCAATTCTACCTAAAAATAGAGAAACATTTAAGAATGTCTAAAAGCTATGTTGTATTGAAAGACGAGAGCTGCAGTGTTTATGGATTAACTTGTTAATATTCTGAGGAGATGAAAAAGACCTACCTGGACACTTCGATTTAAGAATACAAAATCGTGACTAAGTCCAGTGACGTAACTCCCCTAAGTTAAGTTTCTGTGCAGCATAGAGACAGAAATATTCGTAAAAAAATGGTAAATGTAAAACCAGGTAGTTATTTAAGTAGGAAAGTTTTTTTGTAAATTTATTTCACAGCATAACGTGTCTGGGGAAGAAACAGCGATTAATGACGATCAAATAACTCTATCGGTGTAGTGTGTGGCTTAAATCCACCGGCATTCGCTATGTAGAGGTCAAGGAACTTTTTTTTGAACCCTTCTCACATGATGCTGTTTCCAGGAAATTTACATAATCCAAAGGATATCGGAATGATACAACAAAGATTCTAAACCACTTCCCTCCCAGAAAATTACGTTCCGCACTGAATATATAATGCCCTAGACGTTATATATGATTACGAGTATTTTCTGTAGTTAATTATGCATTCCATGAAGTGATACGGCTCTTTACTGGCGAAAGCAGTTTTGTTACGGAATTGTTTATAAGCATTTTGTCCTTTTGTTATTGTATTATACCTTTGGGTGATAATTGTAGTACCCCATTGTCTTTATATTTAATACTCAATGAGGGAAATGTGACTCTTTGAATTAAACTCTTGTGTGGCTGTGAATAGCTTTTCAGCTACTCTTTGTGGCATCTGGGCGTTTCTATTGTATCTTAAATTTCCATATATGGCCTAAGTCCTCCATACGTCCCTTGACTAGCATTCCTCCGCAGAAAGGGAAGGGGATTGGTGGTCTGACCAGGATCCATTTTTAGGTACCACCCCAGCATTCGCCTGGTGATTCTGAAGAAACTTCCGTCAGGATGACCGACAGTAGGACTGACGCTTGCGTGCCTTCTCAGTGCCGATTTGAAGACCAGGACGTAAACCACAGAGCCACGAGGGCTGGGTGGTCGTTTTTCATGTTTATGCTATCCGTGTTAGTTGATCAGATCTAAATGATTGTTAAATTTGTTACTCCCTGCTCTTATCCATTTATTATAATCGTTGATTGATGATTGTTTACAGGATCAAAAGGACCGAAAGATAAGGACGGAATCTGGTGTGTGGATACCGGCCTCGTATAAGACTAACAAATACAAGGAGTGGAAGGAACGAACTAAAGCAGAAGAAGCCGCTGAAGCTGAAGAAGGTGAAATGAGCGAGTCAGGTGAGAAATTAGCAGTTTTCTCTGTGCGTATGTGAGATGTATTTTGTGAGGTGGAGGCAACTATCAAGACCTTGGATTAGGCTTTATGTTCATGAACAAAACAATAGAAGTGAAAGAATGAGTGTACGGATACAGATATTATTTAACATGTGCAGCAACTTGGTTCATATTATTTGTGGATGTAGTAGAGATTCTTGAATTCTTTCTATAACATTAATCATTATCATCTTCAAGATGTAATTCCCGTTGAAGGTGTAAAGGATTTCCTTGTTCTATTTCATAATATAATTCAGTTATCAGAAGTTGAAGAAATTTGTTGTTCAGCCAAATTTCTGGTTAACTGTTGATACGAAGGCTACACTGAATAACTAAATTTGTGTAATTTGATCAAAATACTTTTGTAATAATCTTTTCGGCTGAATTCAGTGCAACATTTGTTATTCTAGAACAGTATTTCTCAACTTTTTTTTTACAGCCTAGCAATCTCTTTGACGCCCTGATATTCCATGATATTCCAGACAGAAGTAATTCCTTTATATTCCATTAGTATGCGGGAATTCTCGCTTAGTTGCACGATCTTTCGCAATATTCTTTTTATCATACCCCCACCACGTGGTAGTTATAAAATGTCTACGCAGAACATGAGAATAATAATTTATTACATTGAGCATATTTTGCAAAATTAGTTTTTTTTAAAAAAAAATATGCATTTAGCTTTTTTGTAGTTTATTGTTTTCATTGTTTTTGGAATTGTCAGAAAATAAGGTTACCAACTTACACTATATTTGTATTCAGTGCTTTAGTTGGGCCGGAGCTTTGTGGTTGACAAACACCGTGTACGTGAATTTTCTCGAGGTTCTCCTATTTCCTCCCACTTTCTTCGTTCCACCAATCATCCCATTGTCATACATCCGGCCTGAGCCAAAGTTGCCCAAAGGTCTTAAAAATTAAATTCAAATTCAATTAGCATAATTTTAGGTGTAATCATGTATTTATTATCTAATTTCATGTTCAGACCCTCTTTGAACCTCACCGGAGCTGCGTTCCGGGAAATATTAGATTCAAATTTTGTATTTAATATTATGTTTTTAAAAATTGGGAATTCGCAATCAAAATAATGCTGGCCATGTGAATTCTAGAATTGATGGCCATTAACACGTAGGTAAAAGAGAGGGAAGATAGGCCCCCTGCGCGATACGAACATGATACGAAGTTTGCCGATTTCAGAGCGTGAAGCATGCTGTCGACCGTCGCCATGCTATTGTTTCCTTTTAACCTGTGATATTACACGTGTTTGTTTATGCGAGATTTTGTTAAGGAATTAATAGCAATTGAAAGGTAACAGTAGTTTTATTGTATCAATATGAGTTTAATGAAGTGGTTAACCGAAAGATCCAATCCCGACGAAAGAAACGTATTCAGAACTGTTTCCACGTGGTACCGATGATTCTGATGCGACATTTGCAGATGCTTGTAACACTAGCAATATTAAAGAGGCAAGTACTTCAGCGTTGTTTCCCGAATGTTGGTCTGAAGATCAGTATAGATATTTCAAAACAGAATATAAATTGTTATTCGTAGAAAATATTTTATTAGGCTGTAATTTTCGCCGTGAAATTAGCCAAGTGGGGATAGGTAAATATAAAGGATTAGGCATTAAATTTTCAAAAGAGTGGATTGTTGCAAGGTTAGTTTTAATGGTGATGGTAAAACGAATCAACAATAGAGTCTGAGAGAAAATCACGAACACAAAGTTTTCGTATCTCACAAAAATGTGAATCCATTAAAACTGAATCACGCAAACAAAAACTAGAAGTGCCAGTAGACAACATGAACGCTAAACAGTTGGACACGACAGTGAGGATTTTCCGTACAGCACACAAAATAGACCCTTCAGTGATTTTCCTTGTGATATAGAAGTACAAGAAATAAATGGTTTAAATATGGGTAGAGTTTTTCATACAAATTTCAGCTGTGCAAACATAACTGATCACATAGCGAAAGAAATGAGAAAGAAAATTCCGGAAACAATAGTTAAAAATAACGTCAAAATTGGTGTTCTTGTAATGAGTCTACCACAGTTAGCAGAAATCTGTGCTTTGTAATGTGTGTAAGGGAGTGTATTTTCAGAAAATTCTGGAATCTTATGTAACTTAATCACACTACAGCCGCAGCCATAAAAGATGCAATTTTAAGTAATTTAAGATAGTATGGAATTAATGAAGATTTTTTTAAACTTAGTTGTTTTTGCTGCCTCAGTAGTAATGTTGGGCAAAAAAATATGGAGTTGCAGCTGAAGTTAAGAAAGATATTTCCCAATCCAGTTGTTTGGCATTGCTCAAATCACCGGTTGGAATTAGCAGTGCATGATACGAGAAATGACGTCCAAAGCATTAATCAGTTTTACTCATGTTTGATAAACTCTATTCTCTATATAATATGTTCCCAAAGAATTGATGGAGTATGCTGCATCATTAGAGCAACGAATAAAGAAAATTGGAAAGATATTTACAGGAAGACGGGTGTTGTCGAGTCTACGTACTGTGAAAGCCATATGAGAAAGTTACGGTGCACCAGTAACACATTTTAGTACTGCAAAGAATGACATAACAAGGGAATCAAAAGAAAGGGCAAAATACCAGGGACTTTCCAATATCTTTACCTCAAAAGAATATGCATTGAATTTGGGAATGATGCACTGACTGAATTGAGTGACTTGTCACTCCAGTTGCAAAAGAGAAGCATGACTTTACCTGATGCTGACAGTGCTATTAGAAGAAATGTCAGACTGTCACTCAATGTACAGTTGAAGAACAAGAAATTGAAGAACACTGATCTGCATCATAATACAAAAGTAGTGTCAATAGACCGAGGCGCCTAGTGGATAATCTGCACAACGGACTTGTAGAGAATGCAACTCGTGCATCTCATGAAAGCCTTACTTCTGCAAGTGGTAACCAAATGTCGAATGTAATTTCAGATTTAAGAATTTTCTAGAAGAAAAACTGGCCCTCTGAAGTGGATATCAGGTACGGTGAAAAGAGCATTGCAAATTGTGTGAACAGTTTCATATTCCTAAAAAAAAAAAAAAAAAAGAAAAATGATTAATGCTTTTCGTGAATAAGCATTGTTGACACTATTCCATTATCAACTTCTGATGCGAGAGAGCATTTAGTGTGATGAATGAAATGATGACCGACATTACTTGTGGAACAATCCAGTGCACTTATCTTCATAAGCAGTGTTGGGCCTCCAGTAAAGGAATTCAACCCAGTTCCTTACGCGAAGTCATGGCTGAGGGCAGGAAGGCGTTCAGCAAACGAGACAGCATGCCACAAGCCAACCACAAGTAACGTGCAGTATCAACCGATATGGGCGCTTTTGAAATGAAGATGAACTGCCCCAAATATATTTTTTTCCAACTAAAGCACTGTTTGTACTGAAATACTAGTATCTACAATACAGATACGTCCGTATGCTATGTTTTGACCACTCCTCTGTTGAGGCACTTGTCTATGTGAGAAATCCATTTGTCAAAATCCTGTCGATAAAAGGTGGGACCCTGAGCACGCCCCCTACTTGCGCTTAATACTTTACATCATGATGTGATTCGAATTGCTTCCCACAAAGATGTTTTTTTCGTGTTAAGGAAAATATACAGATTTGAAGGTGCCAGATGCAGAATAATTTTCCATCCACAGCATTGCAAAAGATTCTTTGTCGTATGGTCTACACGCGGTCGAGCATTATGAACAACAGCACTTCCTTGTGTGACATTTGGGTCCTCTTGCGTTGAATATTTTCTGTTTTTTATAGTGGCAAGATTGACTGCTTACCTCTGGTAGAATTAACTGTTTCGTGAGGAGAACAAAAACTCATCAGAACACAGTCCCAAAACATGTACATGTCCATGTCCCAAGACTGTGCATGTCCCAAAACAGTCCTGGATTTCGCTTTTGTCTCAGGAGAGTAGAGTTGCACCCATGTTTCATCGCTAGTAATGATTTACCGAGCGGCTGTAGTTCAGTGGTTGAGCGTTGGCTTAGCTTTCGGGAGGTTGTTGGTTCAATCGCAGCGGCCGACCATCCTGACTGAGGTTTTTTCTTTTTTCAGTCACACCAGGCAAATACTGGGATGGTATCTTCAACTTAGACCCTGGTGACACTTTTCCGCATCCTTTTCCTTCTCTTATCCCGGCCTGAACCGTAGATGCCTAGAGTCCGTAAATAAAATTCAATGCTGGTAATGATTTCAAGAAATCCTCACGATGGTCATAAAATCGGAGGAGATTAGTAAGAGATCCCCAAAGTTTTTTCTTGTGGTCCTCTGTCAGTGTGCACCACACAGTTTTTTGTACCTTCCCATACCACTCCATAACTGATGATAAATACCTGAAACAGTATACAATATAGACATATCAGAAATCACCAAAAGACGACACAAGTAGCATATCATACGGAGAGAGCGGATTTAGCATATTTGCATATTTCTATTTTGATGAATATTCGATAATCTGCATGACTAAAAATTCGATTTAGGCTGTTTGCAATTAAATTATGGGGATTTTGTTGCGCATATAACGACATATTTTAGGTGTACACACATATTTTGCTCGTTAGTGAATATGCTAGCATATTTCCATAAAGTTTTGAACTTCGTAAAACACTTTTTCTCTATTTACGGAATTGAAATTCTCCGAGAGGTTATTAACCGTCATTTAAAGCACCGCGCTGTCCGAAGGAATAAAAAATGATGGATGCCGAACTGGTATGACAGCTGTTGGAAAACCAGAGTATGAAATATACCGACAAAGAGATGTTTATCTTTCAAACCATCTAGTATAGTGGCGACTAGAACTAGATTTACAGACTGTTGGTTTCACCTCACTTGTACCCCGGCTCTCAACTTTGAATTTTTCTCTTGATTGTTCTTTGCTTGGTCACCTTATCTTCATTGTACGTTTTTTGAGGGAGAGAGGAAACAGAGGCTTGATTGACACTGTGCTTCTTTAGAAGATGGTAGTCGAAACTGTGTTGTTGCTTATGATATTAGCGACAAAGAAAAGTTCTGGGTAATTTTTGTATCCATCGCTACTATTAATACAGCTTGTCAGCTTGAGATCGTTTCGTATTCCAGCATCGCTGTCGTTACTTGGGAGATCAACGTACTATTTGTTTTACTCTCCGAATGAACACATTTCCCAGGGTTAGTGGTTGTGTGTTAATTTTATTTATTAATACAAAGACCAAAATATATTGCCAAACAAGTGACTACGCGACGAATATTTGGCTTAATAACCTTTTTGCACTTTTGGTTCAGATCGGTATAGAAGAGGGAATTGGAATAGCAAAATAGTCAGAGCCAGGGTCTAGGTTTGAAGATAGCATCCCGGCATCTGCCTGGTCTGACTGATAGAACACCGTGGAAAAGACCTAGAACACCGTGGAAAAGACCTAGCCAGGATGATTACCTCCGGATTTGAACCCAGGACTTCCGAATACGAAGTCAACACTCTGCCAACTCAGCTGTGACTGCTTGATGTTGGATTTTTTTAAATGTTAACAATCTCTCACGACTCTTCTAATCTTACATGTACTGTACTTATATAGATCAGGCAGTTGTTTGGAAACAGGTAGAGGTAGGATGAAAAATTCTAAATCTTTATACGAAAAGGACGGCAATCGGAAACGAGATGCTACAGGTATTTGATTTGGTGAGAGAATTTAGTATATTCCAAAAATAAATGACTGAAGTTTTCCCAGGGGTTTTTCTCAGTCACACTAACTAGACCATGGTCGATTAGCTTCTAACTTACTTTCCCCTACCCTATTCCAGCCTGAGCCTGAGATGCAAAAAGCAAAACAAACATAAATAACTTCAAAATTATATTCCAAACATGAGACCAGCGCTGTCTGTTTGGTGCAGTGATCAGTATTTTTGTTGTTTAAAATGCCTATTTTATATGGTTTAATATACAAACTTGTTGTTTAATGCGTTGTACTGTAGCGCGCGATGTACTCAGGTAAGGTGAGGAATGTGGGAAGGAATCAATCCTGGCCTTAAGAAAGGTACAATTCCATCACCTGGTGAGACTACGCGCAACCAGGAAAAGCATCAGTAAGGATGGTAGACTTAAGCACAGTTCGTGCTCACTCAACCTCCACATTGTTGCTTAGTTAGAGATGTAAACCACTACACCATTCCTGCTGACTGCGTCCCTACGTAGCAGAGCTGAAACTTGTCACTGGATCAGTCGGGCCATTCGGGTAAAGCTTTGCACTGGATCTAGGCTTCGGACCCGGCCTAACCCAATTTATGCCCGGTAGCCAGGAGGACAAATCAGAATTTTTAATTATTTCCTTGCGATTGAACCAGGGATTCCGGCAGGATTTTCAGTTTGGGGATGTAAAGTCAAAATTGAGACAGTGTAAGAGAAGTTTTGTAGGGTTGGCCAGGATCTAATTTGCCTGATGGGACTATTGACAAACCACGGGCAAACCTCAGTCGGCATGGTCGACTGCTGGGATCGATTCCAGGGCCTCCTGAATTCTAATCTAATGTTCTATCGCTGAGACACGGCCACTCGGTGAGACTTAACACGTGTCCTTGGTACGCCTGGGATCCTGGGAAATAAAGGCGGTCGACCCCACTTCACTTCGCGTCGAAGGTCAAGAATATGTGGAGTCCACATGCCCGTGCCGTTCACGGGGCGTACGCATTGCACAGGGGACACCGTTACCTAAATTATTTTTATTATTATTTCAAGCAGAAAGTTGTTAAGTAAGAACCTATTAACAATCAAACTTTTTGCGTTGATTTCATTTAGTATACTTGATTTGCACTTGTGAGAACAACAATGAATGAAATAGAAATGTCCTAGAATCACGAAGCCGAAAGAAGAGGTCTCCTGAGATCTTTACATCATCAACTGGGCTGAAACATTTTGAGCTAGTTAAGAATGTAGTAAAATTCCTAAGATTGAAATGCATACAACTGATAGTTTTTTTTAACGCTGCGTACAAAAATATCCTTACTGATAAACGAAGGAGATTTGTGCCAGAGAATCTTGAAAAGTAGCTTCTGATCTACTGTAATAGGTCTAATAGTACCAAAACCAAAAAAAAACTAACAACGAACAGAATTGACACAGTATGAGTGAAAGAAGGTTGATAGTGAAGATATCAAAATTGTGTATAATCTGTAGAAAAATGAGTAGTTTACATCAGCTTTACGTTGTTGTTTTTTTTTTTCAATATTTACTTGTCCCTTTTAGTGCATATGTAAGATAATATTTTTGCCATTTTTACAGAATATTTGCGTGCATATTTTAGCTGTTTTCCGTGCATATCGATCCGCCCTCTAATCATAGGTATACAGCTAACGTTACACATAGTGGTTCGCTTACTATCTCACATTTAATATGTCATATATACCCGATGGTTCACGCAGGAAAGCTCGGAATTTCGTATCTAGTTATTTTTTTCATATAATATTCTTCAGTATCTGTTCTTTACGTTACGGCAATATTTTAGTGGTGAATCAGAAGTTAGTGTAGTTGGTGTTTTATTTCGTATCCAACTCTTCTTTCTTTCTTTGCTATATTTCTTACATTTCCTAGACATTTGTTTTCCTAGATGATGTAAGTTGATATTACTTATTGCGTTTTAGAGTTCGTTTCTTGAACGATTGGAGACTGTTCCAAGAACATCATATAAGTAGGAAGTTTGTAATTTCAATATCCTGCTTAATATAACTATTTTGAAAAAGCTTTATTTCAAATCTTTTTAATTCAAATTTCAATGATTGTGCCACTATGTGCTCAATAAGACCGAACTGGTAGGACTGGGTTTAGAGGATAAAATGAAAACCCATAGTGGTTCACCCTTTCAGTAGCCGCATTTCAGAGATTCTCCGAAAGGTTTAAGTCTCATTTCCGGATCAGATCCGTATTCACAAGAAGTTATTCAGATGAAATTACAGGTAAAAAAAGTACGTACAGGTGAATTTCTCTCCCTGTGAAATCCTGAAAAGGCACTAAAAACATATCATTCGTTGACGTGTTCTAGAAAACATTCCGGGACTAGTAGCCACGAATTACGATGACTACTTTGTTCCTGCATTCTACAGAGGAAAGTTACTAGTGACATAAATAGAACTCAGGACCACCACGTGAAAACATTGCTGATAGAGTGCGACGAAGATCATATGAAACAGTAGATGCATAAAATCGTTTTCCGATATCGGAAACTATATCATGTAAAGGATATGATTATTTATAGCACTGAAAGGGCAATTCCAAGAATATTGAACTTTTAGGAGAGTAGCTGTACCACACTATTGGTTTCCCTCTGACCAACAACATCCCTAAGATCTCCCTGCTCTTTTGCTTTTTTCTTCCTTCCTACTTGGTATTCACCGTGTAAAGGAAACAAACTTTCCTCGGGTTTTATTAATTCTGTATGTTAATCATTTTTTTTTTCAATTAGACTATTTTTAACCACCTCGTTATAGAACATGAAGTTGTCAATGTAGTACATAGTAATACATTCGATGTTTTATTTTCAGAGCAACGCAAATTCAAAAAGCAGTTCTTCGGTAAGAAGAAGAATAAAAATAAGAAGATCCGTTCAGAACTGAAGCGTCCAGAGCAAATATTGAAGGCCAGAAAGTTAAAGGAAAAGAACAAACGTGGACGTGGTAGACATTCAAAAAAGAACAGCTGAAAAGAAAACCTTTGTACAATTGTATGTGATCTATTTTCGTGTATATATAAAAATAAATTTATTTCTGATTTAAATAATAGTGGCTATTTATTTTGGGAGCTTGACCAAGGAAACAATTCCCTAATGAAAATAAGAAGCTGAGATGCAATAATTTAAGCTAGAGTTTAATTGGTTTAATTATACCCTTATTGTATATATTATCTTCATGGCATGTATTGTCCATATACGTGAATTTTTTGTCTTTTGTTTCAATTGTTTACAATGTTAACGTTTATTGTGAGCTTTAAAGGTAAGAGCTAAAGTTTATTATAAGTGGGGTCATAATTACTTCATTCAATGTACCCTGAACCACGAGCACATCAAGCAAGCGTGTTCACAGTTCATCTAACTGGAAACACTTTTCTTTCTGCACTGGCTGTGTGTGGTGCAATAAAATGGAATAGGTGGCGGTCGTGATCGTCCTGACAAAGTACTATCCCTGTTTCATTGTCTAGTTCAATTGAGTTCGTCCATCTCAGATCCAGTGGTTTGTCAATAATGTTCATTGTGTGAGGAGTGGGTGTACATGTCCCATTTTGTGTATTTTATTTTCTGCGAAAAAATTTTACATTCAACCAAGCGTATGTAGGACTGAAACTTTATGGGTGTTGGATGGATGAATGTCTATCTTGGTTAATTTAGGATGAAACTTAGTGATTATGGCAGGTAGATTCCGGTTGTTGTTGGGAATGTTAGTATTGATATTTATAGAAAGTTGTAGGTATCACAGTAGTAAGAGTACCACACTTAACCCAAAAATGCGGTGTTGCAAAAGTTATGTCGGTTTTATAAACATTGTTTCGCAGTATATTGCTTAAATTTAAGCCTGTGAGTATTTAAGGAGATTGTGCAGCAACTGGTAGCAGAGGAAGATTATACATGAAATCGCTATTTACTAAATGGACATATAAGATGAATGAAATTTTACAATTCGTATGATTTTAGTTAAATCAAAATATTAGAAGGAACGCCCATCCCCCTCCTTTATACACCACTAAACAATAGAGGAAAGACATCAAATTCCTTTGTAGAGGAATAATTCGCTTTATTTATAATTAACTTTAATTTAATTCCAAGGATTTTTATGTTTTACGATGGGAGTCAACGCTCCCTTAATCCTCCAGTGGAAGCGCCGATGCTTCGAAGAAGTAAAAAAGCGTATACCTCTTTGGTTGCTTACTTTATTCTGACAGTGCTTGTGTACATCAAAAGAAAAGGAAAGTAACTTCGGAAAAACC